>SNQJ01S0078832.1:60261-70370 GCA_010110895.2 Picea sitchensis
AAGATGGGTCCTCCAGGACCATGCTCAGGTCGCTCCTGCTCTCGGTACTCCATGTCTAGGACCATGTGGGCCTCGAGACATGATCTCCTAGTTATCCCTAGATATCGGGGATAACAGTACCAAAGAAGATGAAGAAGAAACTACTTTTGAAAAACATAGTGTCTCATATGAAGATTGATCCTAATGAGCAAAAGCCTCCAAAGATGACTGAACATTAGACTTGGTCAATGAAGCCACCATGACAGGAAGCAGAATTCGTTTGAAGTCTTACTTAGCTTTTCATATTAAGACTTGATATTCAACACCAAGTATATCCTGTAGAGATGATGAAGTCCTTGTAGACTCGGAAGAAATCAAGACTCAGAATGAGCCTGATCTCAGAGAGGATCAGATGGGAAAAGGAGACATTTTCCAGTATTGGCAGACAGATTCCATGAGTTGAGAAGACTAGATCGTAGCTTCAGAGATCTCTAGGAGACATGAAATCTCCTGGGAAGATTCCCTTGTTTCAGTGACAGAGAAGGAATCCAGTCAAAAGGATTGGGATATGGATTTTTCCTTAAGATGAGAAAGAAAGTCAATGATGACTCCAAGATTGATCTAACAGATCAAGCATGTTGCAGATAACAGTATAAAGATGTGCAAGCTTGATTTGTGTCCAGAGGATTCTCCCAGGAAGAGGGAGAAGACTATGACGAGACACTTACTCCAGTAATCGAAGAAATAGTTCCAATGTTCATGAAGACAACTAGAACAATCATGATTCTGATACAGTATGAGATCCAGGGGGAGCAATCCCTATATTTGAGATTGAGTTATCTCCAATGCTAGTTGGTGTAGTACATTAGTTGGGTCATGAAGACATGACTACAATAGCAGATATAGTTACCTCCATGAAAGAAGAAGAAGAGATATCTTTAGTATCAGTTATTGAGCCACTTTCAGATGAAGTTGTTGCCATGATAGAATATAGTTGCTACCCATAGGGTTCAACAACTACAGTGAGAATAGAACAAGTCATTCTTAGCTTCAGAAATAGCAGCTGCAAGTGTCGAGTCCCGATTCCAGAAGGAACAGTTGCAGAGAAAGTAAAGAACATACTCTCAGACAGATAGTGCTTTGCATAAAGCATATAGAGCTAGCACATGATTGTGTAGATTGAGTTACAGTTTAACAAGTGTACAAGTTTGGTACAAAGTGATGTGAAAATTTGATTTGAAGTTGAAGATAGAAAGACTCATGTTTGCAGGTTGGAGAAAGCTCTGTACGGATTGAAGCAAGCTTCCAGAGCTTGGTATGGCGGAATTGATAGTTTCCCGATGAGCTTGGGCTTTACCAAGAGTAAAGTTGATTCTAACCTTTACTTCAAGGTTATGAATGATGAGCTAGTTATATTGTTGCTGTATGGGGATGACTTATTCTTAATAGGAGAAGAAAAGCTCATCACAGATTGTAAGAAGAAGCTTGCTGCAGAATTTGAGATGAAAGACCTAGGCCTGATGCATTACTTCTTAGGTCTTGAAGTTTGGCAAAGCCCAGAGAAGATCTTCCTTAACCAAGGAAAGTATGCAGTTGAAATACTGAAAAGATTTGACATATTGGAATGTAAATTCATGAACACACCCATGGAAACTAAGTTGAAGCTTCTGGTTGATACTTCGTCAAAATTGGTTGATGCTACTCTATATAGACAAATCATTGGATCGTTGATGTATCTGACGAATATCAGGCTAGATATATGTTTTGTTGTGAACACCTTGAGTCAGTATCTGGTAGAGCCCAGACGTGTTCACCTTGTTGTTGCAAAACATGTGATGAGATACCTTAAGGGTACGTTGGAATATGGTCTCTATTATACTAGAGATTATGACTTCAGACTGTATGGATATACTGATTCAGATTGGCCTGGAAGTGTTTCTGATAGAAAGAGCACTTCAGGATGTTGTTTCAGTCTGGGGTTAGCCATGACTTCATGGCAGAGCAGGAAGCAATCCAGTATTGCTCTCAGTACGACGAAAACATAATACATTGCAACATGTTTCACTAGTTATGAAGCTATATGGCTTCAGAAGTTGTTGACAGGTCTAATCGATCTGGAGATGGAAGCCACTGTGATTCTATGTGATAACCAGAGTTGCATAAAGATGGCGGAGAACCCAGTGTTCCATGATAAGTCGAAGCACATAGAGATCCGGTATCACTACATTCGTGATATGGTGCAGAGGGGAGCTATAAAGCTCCAATATGTTGGCACAGATGAGCCGGTTGCAGATGTGTTGACCAAGCTTCTGTCTCGGGTAAAGTTTGAGTACTTTCGAGACAAGCTTGGTGTTGTTCGAAAAGACCTCCCTTGAAAGGGGGAGTGATGTTGATGATGCTATAATATCCTGACCAACAATGGGTAGCTCCATTAGGATTTTATATCCTAGGGGATTGATCATCCCTGGGCAGATCTCGAAGGTCCAGTAAGGACAGTCTGTTAGAGTACGTATGCATGTATATGCCAACTGTGGCCAGTAGTGGTAGCTCCGTTAGGATTTTATATTCTAGGGAATCTTTTGATTCTTGGGCAGATCTCGAAGGTTCGGTAAGGACGGTCTGTCAGAGTACCATGTGGAAGCTTGTTGGATATTATATCCTAGGGAATCTTATGATTCCTGGGCAAATCCTGAAGGTTCGATAAGGACGGTTTGTCAGAGTACCACAAAATGTTGTTGTTGCACCTGCCTCATTCTGTTGCCATATGATGATGATGTTATCTCAACCTCGTGTTGATGATATTGTTATCTCAACCTCGTGTTGATAATGTTGTTGTCTCAACCTTGTGCTGTTGATGTTGTTGTACTAGCTTCATGCTATTGACGCTGATGTTTCAGCTTCATGCTAAAGATGATGATGATGTTGCTACTTCAGCTTCATGCTGAAGATGTTGATGATGATGTATCAGTCTTGTACTGATTGATGATGTTGTATTAGTGTTATACTAATTGATGTTGATGCAGATAATGATGATGCTACTCGAGCTCCATGCTGTGAAAGATGATGTTGTTGATGATGAGAAAAACTTCCGATGATTTATAGATATGCAAGTCAATGATCCAGATGCTGATGATGATGCTGCCCTCTCCTTCTCCTGATGATGTTGTGTTGGGTTATGTCAGTAGAATACCCTTCTTGTTAAGGGGGAGTGTTGAAATATTTTAGCTGCGAAGAATATTCTATTTATAATTGAGTTATTTTCTTATAGATCAAATTCCCTTTTGTGGATTGATCATGTTGGGCTTTGTATGAGACCAAATCCCCTTTTGTGGATTGGTCAAACCATGTTTATATGGTGGTAATTGAGAAGTCAACCCCTAGGGCTAATTAAAGTGGTTCTAACCACTAATTGGAGAAGTCGGCCCTGCTTGATGAAGAGACACAACCCTAGCGCCTCCCAGCTAGTATAAATAAGAGATGATAGCACCTCATTCTCACACTCACTCAAGTCACTCATCTAGTGCGCAAGTTTTGAAGGAAGCTGCAATTAGAAGAAGGAGAAGAGAGAGGCGCATGATTAGTCTTGGATATTCTTGGTGGTTTGGTCTTTTATCTTAGCATTTTATTGGCAATCTATATTAAGGAAGTTTTTGCTGGGTTTTCTCCCCCATGAGGGTTTCCAAGGATAAAATGTTGTGTATCTTGTGATTGTGTTTCTCTCAGTGATCCTGCTTATGCTATTATTGTCTAGTAAATTGAAAAGAACTTAATAGTAGCTCCAAATTTAATAGTCTCCAAGCTCCACTTGAATGGTTGAGTATTTTTCTGTTAGATTTGAAAGAAAATTTCTGAATCCGGTCATGTGCTTGGAAGCACTGCTATCTATAAGCCAAGTATCACTTTCGTGAGTGATAGTCCCTGTGAATGCTGAGACAAATACAAATTCTTCATCCTTCGCCTTGTGATCTTCGGTATCTGCTGCATGTGCATGATGCTTCTTTTTTCCCTTTTCATGTCTATGAGGACATTGAAAAGGGAAAGAAGAAGCATAATGTCCCACCTTCTTGACGTATCTTTCTTGTAGCGGGGTTTCTTTGATTTCTTCGGATTGACATCTTCCCTTTCTTTTATCTTCTTCACATGAGTAGCAAGGGCTTGATTTTCATCATCATTTGTTTTCTATGTTTTGGATATTAATTTGGATTCCTCTTGGGTGCAATCTGACCATAACTTGTCAAATTTGGGCAATTTCTTTCTTGCGCAAATTCCTTGGACAAATGGGTCCCAAGAGGAAGGGAATCCGTTGAGTGTGGTGGTAACAAGTTCAGCGTCATCTGTGGAGTCTCCAATTGCTGCTAACTGGTCTTTGATCTGCGAGATCCTCATGAAATAGTTGGAGACTGTCTTTGACTTGTTCATTGTTACGTTTCTGAGTTGATGCCTTAGTGTAAGCTTTCGGTTGGTATTCTTGCTTTCATAGAGTCCAGTTAGGGCATCAAACATTTTCTTCGGTGTCTTTAGTTCTAATATATTTAGTATCAGATGATCCTTGATAGAGTCTGTCAGGATCCTTTTGGCCTTGACTTCATTCCTTTTGAACTTTGCATCGGCTTCTTCTTTTTCGGGTTCTGGAAGCACCTTCTTAACATGATCCAATAGTTCATTCTCTTCTAGAATGAGAAGTACCTTATGCTTCCAGGATCTAAAGTTATCTGCTCCATCCAATCTATCTTCAACTCTCATACTAGTTGACATTTTCGCCGATAGAAACCCTAGATCTGAGAAATTTCAAATTTCTGATCTTTCACGAAACTGCAACCAGAGTGCTGCAGGGGGTGAGCTAGGGTAGGGCGAACTGCTCTGTGGTGGTTTTAGTCCCAACGTCTTGGAACTAGTGCTCAACGAGCTTGACAAAGAAAATGTTGCAGCTGCAGTTTTCAAGATGTTCCTCCCAGCTATTAAACTGTCTTGAAGGTAACCAACTCCAATACCAAGTTAGAATTTCTTTACTTATAGAGCAGTAGTGTTATCATTGTTCTTTTACTCCTTTATCATTAACAGTTATATTCTGAATAATAATAGCATCATAAACAATAGACAAGAGTACACAGAGATTTATCCTGGGAAAAACCCAACAACCTTTCTTAGATAGATTCCGTCCACAATAGTCCAACCATACACCAGCTCTCAAGAGCAACATACAAGAAAGAAACCCTAGCACTAGTCTAGTGCACAAGCTAGTGCTCCCAGCTGCAGTGGCAACACCATACAAGTAGAGCGCACCTCCTCAGAGAGATAGCACACAAGAGAAAGCCACCACCAAGAATAACCAAGAACCTCAGATCCTGCTGCACTGCATCTTCTTCTTCTCCTCCTTAAACTTGCGCCGCCTTCTTCATGAGAGAGAGTGAGTGTGTGTGTGTCAAAATGAGCTAGACGTCTCCCTTATTTATAGTCTTCAAGTCACCTGGCTGGGCCGACTTCTTCTCTGGGGATGTTATTTTCACTTTATTCTTTTCCTTGTGGGTCGAATTCTCTTCTGAGGTATTCTTCCGCTGTTCAATGGTCTTCCTAAACTTCTGGAATCTTCTTCTCTTCTAAGAAAGGTTGTCTAGAGGAAAGTTCTTCCTGCAGTTACCAAAACATCAACAGACTGCACCTGCCAGTTCTTCTGATCCTACTTCTAAAGAACACACACACACCCATGTAATTGTGAACATGTGGGCGACAAGAAGGGACCCTGCGATCTAGAAAGAATGATAAGAAGAACAAAACATGCATCTTGAAAACGAGAACAAAAATGTTTGGGAGAGAATAATGTAGCCCAGCTTCCAAAAAAAATAAAATTGCTGGTCCTAACTTTGTCCCTTTCTGCTATATATCCACTCTGATTTCCTTTGCCATTCTCTTCCCTAGTTTCTGGGGTATCCTCGTGTGTGTGTGTGTGTATATATATATATATATGTAAAATCACCACGGTATATAGGATACACTTTCTTTGTCACTCATATCTTTCATGATGTTTCACCTCAAGCTTAAAACATTAATATACTTCATAACAATTAATGCGACTTTGTGAGGTCACAATGATTAATGGCGGCAATGCCTCTTCTTTCTGGGCATGGCTTTTACCCTGGTAGTGTCCCTAGACCATGGGAGTACTGCAATTGAGGCCACGGAGATGGGGTTGCCTATCCAGCATATAGAAGCAGCTGGCCAGCCCTCACTGGAATCCAGCTAAATAGATCCACATGGTTCTGATTGGTCAGGTTGGTTTCAGGTTTTTCTGAGGACATGGGTCAATTTGGCGAACCCTCAAAACCCTTGTCACACAGTGTAACCATGGAACCACGATCCATTTCCAGATTCTGATCAGTCAGCGTCATGCCCAGCAAATGCTGCTTTCTGTTTGCTGTTTAAGCCAAACCCATAGATATGCATATAACTGCCTCTATGTCGTGCCGAATCAATGAAATGATATTCACAGCAGACCTGTGTTTGCTGATTTTTCAGATGCTAATGTTTTTTATGGAGGGCATTAGTTTACCCTGCAATGATACGGAGGGAAGCAATATTTTACTGTTGTAGTAACTACTCTGACCAGACTCCAGATTCTTTGCTGCCTGCTGCCTTCTATTATCTTTATTGTTCATGTGTTTCTTCTCTTATATTTCAGCTTAGTTGCAGAGTATGAAGGTTTGACAAGATTGGATTGTGCAATCCATAGGACACAGGAGACTGCACTCACACTGTAGACTTATTTATTTATTTTGTTATTTTGCTGATTGAAACAGTTCAGTCTGGACTCTGTTTCAAGTTTACATCAAGATGCATTCTCCATCAGTTGCTTTGATAGGCCTTTTTGATGNGGGTTGCCTATCCAGCATATAGAAGCAGCTGGCCAGCCCTCACTGGAATCCAGCTAAATAGATCCACATGGTTCTGATTGGTCAGGTTGGTTTCAGGTTTTTCTGAGGACATGGGTCAATTTGGCGAACCCTCAAAACCCTTGTCACACAGTGTAACCATGGAACCACGATCCATTTCCAGATTCTGATCAGTCAGCGTCATGCCCAGCAAATGCTGCTTTCTGTTTGCTGTTTAAGCCAAACCCATAGATATGCATATAACTGCCTCTATGTCGTGCCGAATCAATGAAATGATATTCACAGCAGACCTGTGTTTGCTGATTTTTCAGATGCTAATGTTTTTTATGGAGGGCATTAGTTTACCCTGCAATGATACGGAGGGAAGCAATATTTTACTGTTGTAGTAACTACTCTGACCAGACTCCAGATTCTTTGCTGCCTGCTGCCTTCTATTATCTTTATTGTTCATGTGTTTCTTCTCTTATATTTCAGCTTAGTTGCAGAGTATGAAGGTTTGACAAGATTGGATTGTGCAATCCATAGGACACAGGAGACTGCACTCACACTGTAGACTTATTTATTTATTTTGTTATTTTGCTGATTGAAACAGTTCAGTCTGGACTCTGTTTCAAGTTTACATCAAGATGCATTCTCCATCAGTTGCTTTGATAGGCCTTTTTGATGGGTTTCCTCCTAACGGACTTGAACACTGATAGTTGTCTCTAATAGTTACTGCACTGCTTAATTTTTCTCATTTTAGTCCATTTTAAGCACTTTATCAGCTACCAGCCAGGAAAATTTTGGTGTCCTGGAGGGATGAAGGACTAAGTTGATTTCCTCCTGCATAATAGAAACAATTGGAAAGAATGAGTCTCTTATACGAATTCTTACTACCTGGCGTAATAACTGTACTTTTTTTTCTTCATGAAATACATATCCCAGGGAAACCCACTGGGCACTTCCCCTCATTTCGAAGATGGTACCCAGGGTAAACTGGATTCTTCAGGGCTTAAGGTCGATACAACAATATACTCATCAAGAGCCCAAATGTCACTTGTGGGAATTGATCCTGGGTGGGAAAAATAATACTCGTCGACCACCCAGGCTAGACCCAATTGACATCATAGTAACTGTACTTGCACAAATTGTACAAAGATATATTTATAATAAATGTATAATAATTAATAAGGTGATGCAATAAATTATAACATGTCACATTATATAAATATACATTGAATAGTCATGTCTTTTGTATATAGCCTATGTTGCACGAGTTTTTGGAATGTGGGAACGTTGAGAATGTAGATACGAGTGTCTGGAACAAGTAGAAGTTTCTCCCAAATTTGCAGGAAACGTCAAGTTGAGAGGGGCAATATTATATATTAAAAAAATATAAAAAATATTTTAAATTACAATGTATCGAGATAATGATACATTTTAAATTTTATTTCAATAAAATTGAAGGTCAATCCAACAAGATTGCTCCTACTGGAACAACTACAATATTGAAATTACTAATTTAACTTGTGTTGATAATTATATGAATATATTTAACACTACCAAAACTTTAATATCTATAAAGATTAGAAAATGAGAAACAAAATACATATATAAAATTTTAACATCTTTTTAAAATTAAACTTTACATATATAAACTTTAAAGTTTAAACATCTTTGTAAATTTAAAGCAATATTCTTGTTCTGATTGGAAAAAGCTAAATAGTACTACTCTTGTAATATGAAAATACAATAAACGTCAATGATCTGGTTGGTTGATAGCAACAAAGTATTGGAGCAAATGCTTTACATGGACAGGGTATTGATTTATAACTTTTATGTTTAGTCTGGGCTTGAAGGCAAACATACATGCATTAACAATTTTTCATATCCACAATTATAAAGTGAGTATTATTAAGTTTTTTTATTTATATAATTTTTGAAATAAATTTACGTCTAGTTTAGTCTTTGTTTTATAGTGATATTTTGAATAAATATAATAAAAATATTTGTAATAAATTATGTGTTTGTAATAATGGAATAAAAATATTTACATTTTAATTTAATAATATCGAAAATTGGTACTTATTAATACAAAAAATTGTAAATATAATTTTAATTTAAAACTCTCTATTTTAGAAATGTGTTCCGAAGCTCCCATTTCCTTGATGTTGAAGCTCCCAGAAAGCTCTCAAGTTCCCAAAACCGTTCCCGGCCAATTGGGAATGTTTTGTACCCGTTCCCAAGCTCTCGAAACGTCGGGAACGAGTTTCAGAGATGCTGAAGACGCCAGGAGCGATTCCCATGCAACTATGTATATAGCTGACTTGTAATTATATTTAAATTTTTAATCAATATGTTATTTAATATTTATAGATTTATTATTTATTTTTTCTTATTAGGTATATTACACTATAAATCAATGATGCTAGAAAATCCAGAACAACTTCCCAAACTGAATAATGTAGCTCTAATCTCAATGAAACATTCCTTAGCTGCTCCATGCCTTAAGGTAACAAGAGCATAAATCTGATTTCCTGGAGCCAGAAATCAGATGTGCATGGAATCTGCATACAATGATGAATAAAAGAGATAAGCATTGAAAATTCAATCATAGATACTTAAATGTTCTAACTTGACACTTCAAACCTGAAACACAAGGACAAACGAGCAAAGAATAATGATGGCTAGCATGAGTGCATGCCTACTCAAAAGGCAAGAGGAAGGTGATGACTAAGTCATGCATTGTCTGCACAATGGGCGGATTGCACACCATTAGCGACAGTCCTAGTGGAAATCCTCTTCCAAAGGTCAGTGCCAAACATTTGTAGCCCATCCAACACACAAGAGATTACTTGCATGTGACTCCACTGCATTACCATATAGCCATGGGTACATAATAACTATCCTCAATGCCTTAGAGCCCCTCACCACACAACAGTAAGAAAGTTGGGTTATGCACGAAAGGCACATCTTGATGCTGTAAAACAGTCTAGAAGTTCATTGTAGCTCTAATGCCTTAATCCCATGTTAAACTTTAAGTCAAACTATCATAGGGTGAGGTAAGGATTGTAGAATTTCTGAGGTCCTATGAGGCTGCCACCTAAGGTCTGTCCTTGAGCTTAGTATGGCTCTAAGTTTCAACTGTGTGGCTGTCTTTTCTTGCTGTTTTAGGACAGCAAACAGTCACCAAACTTTCTGCTCAATATTTGATGGTTAAGTGCTCTTTTAAGGTGCCCTTGCAAGTGTTTTCTTTTCTCAATG
>SNQJ01S0078835.1:15709-26815 GCA_010110895.2 Picea sitchensis
CTTGATCCTATCTCCTTGGTGGCAAGAAAGTTCATTCATCTCTTGGCAAGAGATCCAACCTATATGGTGGATCTATGAGCTGGACTTTGTCTGAGCATAATTACAAATAGTTTTGCATCCCTAGTGTGTGGTTGTGACTTCTTCAGAGGTAAGACTTCAGGGCAAGGTAAGTTATCTATTCAGTTCATCTTTATCAGATCTGGATTTTCCTTTGAGTTGTTTTTTGTTTGATCTATCTAGATTTATGTATCAACATTGAATGTTTTCAGATCTGGATTGTATATTGAGTTTGATCCTTACTCTTTATTTTTGTAGTTTGGTTTACTGCTCATGATCAGATTGTGTTTCTTTTGAGTTTAAGATCTGTAGATCTGTATAAGATCTTTCTAGCATTACAGATGAGAACTAATGTTCATTCTAGATCTACTCCTTAATAACTAAACTATTTTAGATCTGAGTATTGTTCAAGCAGTATAGTTTTGTTTTCTGAATATAAGATCTAGGTGTTATTCTCACTAAAATTTAAAAGACACTTTTGTTCTGCTTTATTGTCCTAGGGGCCCTCTCAAGGGTTTTATCCACCAAGGTACAATACCAAGGATCAACCCATGCCCCAGGCATGGGTAACCTGGACATTTCCAAGGGCCCTCGACATATCTAGGGGCTTTATCTGCTTGGTCCTAGACCAAGAACCCCGGTCATATACTGGGGGCCCTTACAAGGGTCTTTTGCCATGGCACTTACTGTTTGGTCCCAGACCAAGAAACCCCAGGGGTGCACTTGGGGGCCCTAGATCTCGGCTAGGGTCTTTGCCATCCTCCCGGAGAATGGCTCTTGCAGCCGCTATAAATTTAACAATAAATCTTAAACAAAGACTCAAAAACAATCTTATGATTAATAGTATGTACTAAAAAGTATTTCTTATGCAAACAATAAAAATTGTAAACCCTAAATAGTTAAGTTGGAAGAAAAACTATTGTATTTGAAACCAAAAAGATTTTATAAAATGTCATACATTTATTTTGCACCAAAAGAGAATTTATTTTTTATTTTTCATCTACCTTTACACTATATAGCAGTTTCTCTATCATAGAAATATTTCATAAGTTTTATCCTCGAAGTCCCTTTATCTACATTGCATTGCTCTCAATAATTAAATAAATGACAAATAATGTCAAATGTCTCAAATTTAAACAGACACAGTTGCCTCGACCCACAACAACTATCGAATCATGCACTGTTAGAACTTGGCTTAATTTTCAACCCACTAAACAAATAAAAAACTAAACCATAAAATATTAAATAAAGACCAAAAAATCTTATGATAAATCTTTAAAAGATACCAAAATTTTCATGAGAAATATTAAATAAATACTCAAAACTATTATGAAAATTTTTAAACAAAAACCAAAAATGTTATGCAAAATTAAGTGCATCTTATGTAAAATCCAAAAATTGCAAATCTTGTATAGCTAAGGTGGGAGGAGTGCCATTGTTGTATTTGAAACAAGCATGATTTCATAACAAAGAGTACATAGCTTTTATACCAAATGAATGTTGAAATATTGTAACTTCGAAGAATATTCTAATTATGTTTAAGTTATTATTTTATAGATCAAATCGCTTTTTGCAGATTGATCAAGTCGGGTCTTGTGTAAGATCAAATCCCCTTTTGTGGATTGGTCATACTGTATTTGTATAGTGGTATTTGTAAAGTCGGCCCCTAGTAATTATAAAGTGGTTTTAGCCACTTCTAGGAGAAATCGGCTCAACCAAGTGAAGAGACACAACCCTAGCGCCATCTCACACTTGTATTTATATGTGAGGTTGGTGTCTCATTTACACACACTCACTCACTCATCTAGTGCGCATATCTTGAAGGCAGTTGCAGTTGCAGGAGGAAGGAGAAGAGAGGCACATGCTCAGTCTTGGTCTATCTTTGGTGTTTTGGTCTTAGTCTTGGCATTGTATTGGCAATCTATTATTGAGGAAGTTTTTCTAGATTTTCTCCCCCATGAGGGTTTCCCAGCATAAAATGTTGCGTACCATGTGATTGTGTTTCTTTTAGCGATCCGCTTTATACTGTTGTTTTAGAATTGCATTGAATGCTCATGTAATTTGGAAATAACCTAATAACAATAGTAAAAACTTAACCTGGTATCAGAGCTTGATTGAATAGAGCATCTTTCACTGGGTATCTAGATGTCATTGTTGTCGTACAAGAAAATTGGGGCTTTTTACAGAAGAGGAATTTTTGAACAAAAATCACCTTGGGAAGTGCGCATATTTTGCCCAAAAATCACCTTGCAAAATTCATAAAAGAAAATGTATTGGAACCCGAAGAAAATGCAGCCAAAGAGAAGTACAAGAAGGATATGATTAAGGCTAAAAGAATAATTGTAGATTCCATTAAAGCCCGAAGAAAATGCAACCAAAGAAAAGTACAAGAAGGATATGATTAAGGGTAAAAGAATAATTGTAGATTCCATTGTAGACCACTTGATCCCTCAAGTGTCTTCTAAGAATACTTCAAAAGATATGTTTGATTCCCTAACCAGAATGTATGAAGGAAAGAACATCAACTGGAAGATGAACTTGAGAACCCAACTCAAGAATACAAAGATGCAAAAAGGAAAAACAGTTCAAAACTATTTCTCTAGGGTTTCTCAATTCAAGGAACAGTTAGAGGCAATTGGAGACAACTTAGATGAAGATGAAATCGTGATGACAACTCTAAATGGTCTCACAAAACCTTGGGATTCCTTCATCCAAACCATTTGTGCAAGAAAAGAGAAACTCCAATTTGACAGTTTGTGGGAAGAATGTGTTCAAGAAGAAGCAAGACTGGCCAACCGAGAAGCTGTCCTATTAAGAGATGAAGATCAAGCCCTAGCTATTCATGCTAAGGGTGGAAAGGGAAAGTCTCATTTTCAAAAGGAGACCACTTTCATAAATAGTCTCACTCTCCAAAGAGATTCCAAAAATATCATAAGGGTCAAAGAAAGGGAAAATATTTCTCCTCCTACCAGTGTTATCATTGTGATAAGATGGGACACATTGCTAAGAATTGTCCTGCCAGAAGGGAAGAATACAAGAGGAGAAATAACAAAAGACATCATGCCCATGCAATCGAAGATGATGAGCCACCCAAGAAGTTAGCTAAAGAAGAGATTGAAGAATATGTTTTGTTTTCCGCTCTCTAAGAATTTGTGACACCTGGAGAGGATACTTGGCTCATAGATAGTGGTGCCTCTAAGCACATGGCAGGTCAGAAGAACACTCTCTGCAGCCTTATAGAAAAGGACTCCCCCCAGAAAGTTTCACTTGTAGATGATTATCAGTACCCTATCAAAGGAATGGGAGAAGACACCTACAAACTTGATTCAGGAACTCCAATTTGAATGAAGGATGTACTCTATGTACCAAATTTGAAAAAGAACTTGCTTTCTATTTCAGCCCTAGATAAAAAAGGTTCAAGGTTGCATTCATAGACGGTAAAGTTCTTATGTGGTCTAAAGGAAAAACTATAGAAGATGCAATTGTTATTGGAATAGAAGAAGGTGGTTTGTACAAGTTAAAGGGTCACTCGGATGTAGCCTTGATTCACTCTATTGAAAGTCCTTGTGAACTTTGACATAGAAGACTAGCTCACATCAACTACAAAGCCTTACCATATGTAAGCAAGGTAGTTACAGGTTTACCAGAACTAAAGGTTAATCATGAAGGTGTATGCAAGGGATGTGCACAAGGAAAGAACATAAAGAATCATTTTCCAAAGAGCGACAGTAAAGCAAAAGGAATTTTGGAACTTGTCCACTCAGATGTATGTGGTCCACTGCCATCAACCTCTTTAAACGGGTATGTATACTATGTATCTTTTATTGATGATTACTCTCTTAAGACTTGGGTTTATTTCTTGAAGTCAAAAGATGAAATACTTGGAAAGTTCAAGGAATTCAAACCCTTGGTAGAAAACCTCTCCGAAAGGAAAATCAAGATACTCAAGTCAAACAATGGAGGAGAGTACACTTCAAATGAATTTGGAAGCTTTTGCAGAGATGCCAATATTAAGAGGGAGCTAACCACTCCCTATAATCCTCAACAAAATGGTGTAGCAAAAAGAAATAATAGAAAAATTATGAAAGCAGTAAAGACTATAATTCACGATCAAGATCTTCCAATGCACTTATGGGCTGAAGCAGCAAGAACAACAGTATATGTCTAAAACATATTATCCCATTGTGCACTTGGATTCAAAACTCCCAAAGAAATGTTCGCCAGAAAGAAGCCAGAAGTAAGTCATCTCAAAATATTTGGTTGTCAAGTATTTGTACACATTCCAAAAGAAAAGAGAACTAAGTTGGATCCTTCAAGAAAGAAGGGAATATTTGTTGGATACTGTGAGGTCTCTAAGGCCTTCATAATTTACATACCAGGTTACCATCATATTGAGATCAGCAGAGATGTAACCTTTGATGAAGATGCAGCACTCAAAAAATCAAGGAAATGCCATCTTGAAGAAGTATATGAATAAGAACATGTAGCTCCCAGAGTTGCAGAACCCATGAAGGAAGTTACAATTACCCCCGATGATGAGATTCCAGAAGATCATGATATGATAGAATCTCAAGAACCTCCCCGTATGACGATTTCTCACAAGAGAAAGCCAGCTTGGGCAAAAAAACTTATTCAATATGCAGAGAAGTATGGTCCCCGTAAGGAACCATGAGACAAAGCAAGAAGCCTAAGCCATTCTCGAGCTATATGGCCTTGATGTGTGATCTCGTAGAGAAGGAACCTACTTGCTTTGAAGAAGTCGTCCAGAAGAAAGAATGGATGGATGCCATGACAGAAGAATACCAATCTATTATGAAGAATAATGTATGGGAAGTAGTTCCCAGACCAAAGAACAAAGATGTGGTATATTCCAAGTGGATATACAAAATAAAACATGCAACATACAAAAGCATTGAAGAACATAAGGCAAGATTTGTGGCTTGTGGATTTTCTCAAAAGGAAGGTATTGACTATGAAGAAACATTTGCTCATGTAACCAGATACACTTCTATCAAAACCATCATAGCTCTTGCAACCAAAATGAAGTGGAAGTTACACCAGATGGATGTGAAAACAATTTTCTTAAATGGTGTTATTGAATACGAAGTGTATATAGAACAACCAAAAGGGTTTGAAGTTAAATATAGAAAGACTCATGTCTGCAGGTTGAAAAAAGCTTTGTATGGGCTGAAGCAAGCTCCTAGAGCTTGGTATGGCAAAATTGATAGTTTCCTGACAAGCTTGGGCTTTACCAAGACTAAAGTTGATCCTAACCTATACTTCAAGATTATGAATGATGAGCCAATTATATTGCTACTATATGTGGATGATTTACTCTTGACAGGAGAAGAAAAGCTCATCACAGATTGCAAGAAGAAGCCCAATGCATTATTTCTTAGGTCTTGAAGTTTGGCAGAGCCCAGAGAAGATCTTCGTTAACCAAGGGAAGTATGCAGTTGAAATACTAAAGAGATTTGACATGTTGGAATGTAAAGCCATGAACACACCCATGGAAACGAATTTGAAGCTCCTGGTTGATACTTCATCAAAGTTGGTTGATGCTACTCTATAAAGACAGACTATTGGTTCATTGATGTATCTGACGAATACCATGCCAGATAGATGCTTTGTTGTGAACACCTTGAGTCAGTCCCTGGTGGAGCCCATAAGTGCTCACCTTGTAGTTGCAAAGCATGTGATGAGATACCTTAAGGGTACTTTGGATTATGGTCACTATTATACTGGAGATCATGACTTCAGACTGTATGGTTATACTGATTCAGATTGGGTTGGAAGTGCTTCAGACAGAAAGAGCACTTTAGGATGTTTTTTCAGTTTGGGGTCAGCCATGACTTCATGGAAAAGCAGGAAGCAATCCAGTATTGCTCTCAGCGTGGCGGAAGCAGAGTACATTGCAGCATGTTCCGCCAGTTGTGAAGCCATATGGCTTCGGAAGTTGTTGACAGGTCTGTTCGATCTGGAGATGGAAGCCACTGTGATTCTATGTGATAACTAGAGTTGTATAAAGATGATGGAGAACCCAATGTTCCATGATAAGTCGAGGCACATAGAGATCTGGTACCACTACATTCGTGATATGGTGCAGAGGGGAGTTGTAAGGCTCCAATATGTTGGCACAAATGAGCAAGTTGCAGTGTTGACCAACCCTATGTCTCGTGTGAAGTTTGAGTACTTCCGAGACAAGCTTGGTGTAGTCCGAACGGACCTCCCTCGAAAGGGGGAGTGATATTGATGATACTATGGTATCTTGACCAATAGCAAGTAGCTCCGTTAGGATTTTATATCCTAGGGGATTGATCATCCCTGGGCAGATCCCGAAGGTCCGATAAGGACAGTCTATCAAAGTACCTGTGCATGTATATGCCAGTTGTGGGCAGTAGTGGTAGCTCAGTTAGGATTTTATATCCTAGGGAATCTTATGATTCATGGGTAGATCCCGAAGGTCCGGTAAGGAAGATCTGTTAGAGTACCACGTGGTAGCTTGTTAGGATTTTATATCCTAGGGAATCTTATGATTCCTGGGCACATCTCGAAGGTCCGGTAAGGACGGTCTATCAGAGTACCACAGATGTTGTTGTTGATGCACCTGCCTCATTCTGTTGCCACATGTTGATGATGTTGTTCCAGCTTTCGTGTTGTTGTTGATGATGTTGTTCCAACCTCGTGTTGTTGATGATGATGTTCCATCTTCGTGCTATTGATGTTGATGTTTCAACTTCATGCTAATGATGATGATGATGTTACTCCAGCTCCATGTTGTAAATGATGATGATATTGATGATGAGAAAAACTTCCGATGATTTATAGATGTGTCAGTCAGTGTTCCAGATGTTGATGATGATGTTGCCCTCTCCTTCTCTTGATGATGTTGTATTGAGTCATGTCGGTAGAATACCCTTCTCGTTAAGGGGGAGTGTTGAAATATTGTAACTTCGAAGAATATCCTAATTATATTTGAGTTATTATTTTATAGATCAAATCCCCTTTTGCAGATTGATCAAGTTGGGTCTTGTATAAGATCAAATCCCCTTTTGTGGATTGGTCAAACTATATTTGTATAGTGGTATTTGTAAAGTCAACCCCTATTAATTATAAAGTGGTTTTAGCCACTTCTAGGAGAAGTCGGCTCAACCAAGTGAAGAGACACAACCCTATCACCATCTCACACTTGTATTTATATGTGAGGTTGGTGTCTCAGTTACACACTCACTCACTCATCTAGTGCGCATATCTTGAACGTAGTTGCAGTTGCAGGAGGAAGGAGAAGAGAGGCACATGCTCAGTGTTGGTCTATCTTTGGTGTTTTGGTCTTAGTCTTGGCATTATATTGGCAATCTATTATTGAGGAAGTTTTGTTGGGTTTTCTCCTCCATGAGGGTTTCCCAGGATAAAATGTTGCGTACCTTGTGATTGTGTTTCTTTCAATGATCCTCTTTATACTGTTGTTTTAGAATTGCATTAAATGCTCATGTAATTTGGAAATAACCTAATAACAACAGTAAAAACTTAACAATGAAAACTCACCATCTACTTCTACCTCTAATACACTAGCACATACCTTACATATAGATATTTCAATAGTTCCATCAATACTCCACCTTTATCCGAAGGAATTCACTTTAATAATCATCTTATTAAAGTGAATTTCCAAGTCTTGAAAGGTATTAAGGACAAAGGAATTCACTTTAATAATCACTTTATTAAAGTGAATTTCCCATGTCTTGAGAGATTATTAAAGTGAACTTTATTAAGTGAATTTCCCAAGTCTTAAGAGGTATTAAGGACAATTTCCACATGTTAGACACAAAGCCAATGTGGAAGTTCCTGTACAACCGGGATGGCTAACATGCACCTGGGATTCTTCCAGCTAAGGATTCTTCTGGCTAACCAACTGATTGGCTAACCCGTGCGCGCCAAGGCATGTAATTTCAGTGATTGGGGAGCGAAACTCGGGCAGGGATTTCTCCTACTTTGCCATAAATTCCATATCCAGTACCAAATCCATATGCACAAACATCGACAAGAACTCACTCTCTACCTCTATACATACATTCAATAATAAATAAATGACCAATAACATAACATGACTCTCAATGTTGCTTAGAGTTAGAGTTGAAGGGTTTTCAAATGACAAACCCCCTACAATGATGACAATTGTGTTGAGGGATGGTGTTATCAGATTCTACGGTGAAGGACTAGTGATGTTTCTCGATGGTAATGGGGTGTAGGGTGGGGTCAATGGAGATAGGGGTTATCAAGCGACGAATTCCATAAAGTGGAGTACAGGTGGTTCAACGTCGAGAGATGTTCATACGTTAATCAATCTAATTGGAGGTTGAGTGGACAATTCGCATGGATGTCAACATCGTGGACGTCAACGAGGATGTCTTAGGGTTCGAGGATATACTTTTTATGATGAAATTCTTGAAGCAAATGTAATGTAAGGCCGGCAAAAGGATAAGTATTAGTCAATCCAGCAATGGACAAAAATATGTATATTACTTTTTAGAATATAAAGGGTTTTCTTTCATCAACTCTAAACAAACAATATGGGATCTTAGGACTTGCCTTAATTTCCCCACCCACTAAACTCAACAAGAACAAAACTAGAAAATCTTATGAGAATATTAAAAAGACACCAAAAATCTCATGAGAAATATTAAACATATTGTAATATATTATAAGAATTATTAAATGGAGACCAAAAACCTTACGCACAAGTAAATCTTATGCAAAGACCAAACATTGTATACCCTAAATAAGTAAGGAGGGCAGAGAATGCACAAGTAAATCTTATGCAAAGACCGAACATTGTATACCCTAAATAAGTAAGAAGGGAGGAGAACAATAGAATTTGACATAAGGAGGATTACATGGATTTTGCATCGAAAAAGGACTCACCCTTTGTCCCTCTCACATAGAGATATTCAACAATGCCACCCCAACTTCCTTTACCTGTATTACCTTTAAATTTAAAAAAACACACAATATATAATTATGTAGTAGAAAATGGGAGATGAAGGAACTAAGGTTTTACTGTCATGAGATCTATGGCAAGGGTTCCTAAGGACCGAAGTGCAATGGATGTGGAGGAAGAACTTGTTGAATTATCTGAAAATCCATTAGAATGTATTGTAGATATTTTCCAAGGCCCCAGATATACCTCCATCTTTAGGTTTGGTATGTTATCCCCATTTTGTGGGATAACTAAGGAGATCATGTCTCGAGGCCTTTAGGTTGCAAATATGGAGTGTCAAGAGACTACATGACCAGCAGTGTCCACTTGCACAAATGGTGACCCTTCTCACCACCACAAAGCTCAAGATTTTCAGGATGGCATCCACCACACTCCCTGGCTTCCGAAAGGCAATGGGCCTTGCTCCATGAGGTACAAGTCTGGTATTATGGTGAGTGTCATTTCAATATTTGAGGCATTTGAGTATGTTATATCTTAGACTGCTTTAGATTTCATGACATATGCTTGGACATTATGCCTTTTGCCCTGTTTCACCTTGGTGGTTGACATTTAGCCTTAGTAAGTGGTCTTTCCTCAGGATGGGTCTATTACTAGGAACTCCCTTGAAGAGCTATCATATCGTTCTTGATCATACTTACCACTTTTCATCACTTAAAAGTTAAAACCCCCAATTTCCTTATCTCTTGGGATTTTAGAGTGTATTGACCCAAGAAGGGGTTGTCCCTCATTCTATGGGAAGAAGGGGTTGAAGGCCTAGAGGAATTGTTGTTGGGTAAAATATAAAAGCCTACTTATAAACCTTCCAGATGCTTCGCCCAGGGATCACCCAAGAAAGCAACGAAACGCTTATCTGTAAGAAAAGGGGGACCCACAAGAATAATGATTATGAATGCTTAAAGGGTTAATTGGAGGATAGGAGGTCTCATCACGAGTCGGCCTATCATGATCATGGATATATAGTGGTATGACATTACGATCATCTGGTCACCAAGCTAAGGTAATGGCTCTCAATTGCATGACTGAGAGAAAGGAGGTCTCATCACGAGCCAACCTTTTCATTTTCACAAGGTATTTGTGAGTGACACTCTCATTATCTGGACACCACGTCAGGACAATGATCTTCAACTTGTCCTTAAATCATGAAAGAAAACAAAGAATGGCAAAACGATGGGATTGGAAAAATTGCATCGCAAACAAAGGTGCCACACACCCTCTACAAAGGCAGCACCCATGAATGAGACACTACAACCCCTTGTATGTCATGAACCCCATGCCCAATGAGTCTTGATCCTTAACCACTTCATCCACTTTACATGGCTTAGAAAGGGATCACTTGGAAAACACTCATTGACCTAGGAAAAATCTACCCAATAGGACACCTCATCAACCCTCCCATATCCAAACTTGGCAAGTCGCATAATGTCTTTGAGCACTTACTTGTTTGACATGGTAATCTTTGATGCACATGCTTAAGTGGCTCATTTATTGGTTTGATTTACTCATCATGATATTTTGACTTGAGATCCTTGGAGGGCGTGCTTATTTCTCTTTGCAAGACCTAGTTGGTGGACAGTTTTGGAGGAACAAGCCCAGCTTGGTCTTCAGCCTTCCATGGGGCTTGAAGCCCACAAGTTGGATGCCAAGGGCCCACATGCCGGATGAGAGAGATGAAACTTCGAAGGCGTAAAAGACATCGTAGACGACATAACCTAGCCCTCACATGCCAAACATTTTTCCTAGGAGAGGCAAAACGTCACCTTTGGAGGCATGGTGTCATCTAGGAGGGCTAGGGTTTGGTGGTGAGGTTGTTATTCATTGACACAAGGACGTTTTGAGAAGAATGATGCTTTGACCATGAAGAAATGACTTTGGATGATTGACATGTGGCTTTGGAAAGCCTATCTACACTTCTCCAACACTAATGACTTGCTCCTAGCATCAAAACATCCCCTAAAGGGGTGACATGACCTTAAGTTAGGGTTTCTTTCAGTGTTCCACGGGGACGCATCCCCCAGGGTGGGGGACGCAGGGGACGCGTTCCCCACGTCCCC
>SNQJ01S0078835.1:36309-62874 GCA_010110895.2 Picea sitchensis
TAATTTGTGTTTTGATATTTTGTTTTCATTGTCTTTTCATATATTTTTCATGGTTTTTTTTTGTTGCGGGGTTGAACGGTTGGAGAAAATTAAGGTAGGCCTTAACAATCCATATTGGGGGTTCAGGGTTGATGCAAATTCCACAAGTAAAATAACACGCCAAGGAGAAGGTAATAAAGAATCTACTATTTTTCTATTACATAATTATATGTTTCCAATTGTTTTAATTTAACTCATTTGTTTCTTCATAATTATATTATGTGTGTTTGTTTAAATTTAATTGTAATGTACGTTAGAAGGTGGATGCGTGTTAACAAAATTATTGAATATCTTTGTGTGAGAAAAATGTGGGGCATTATAGCAGAGAGACAAACGAAGAGGGTGAGTTATCTCTTGGTGCAAGACCTATTTATGTTTTCCTATGAAATCCTCTTAGTTTTAAATACAACGTTTTCCCTTCTTTCTTACCTATTTTACAATTTATGATTTTTGGTATCTGCATATGATATATTTACTTTTGCATGAAATTACTTACAAGATTTAAATTAGATGCATGCTACATTATTTGTTATTTATTTATTTATCGATTGCATTGCAATGTTGGAAAAGAAAGTGGAGGAGCATAGATGAAACTATTGAAATATCTTTTTGTTAGATATATTTGAGGTAGTGAGGGAGAGTGCAAAGGTAGAGGGTGAGTTTTTCTTTTGGTTTTGCTATGAATTTCTTTTTGTTTCAAATATAATGATTAGTCTCCCTCCTCACTATCTTTTGAAAATATCAAAAATCATAGTTCTTAAATAAGTAAGGAGGGAGGAAAACAATCAACATGAAACAAGGATAAATTCATAACATTACCCTTCATCTCTACCTTTGCACTCTTTTACATTACCCACGTCTCTTTGACACACAAATATTTTGGTGGTTTCATTAATGCTCCTTCACTTTCTTTGACTTGCATTGTAGTGCACTAATATATAAATAAATAAAAAATAATATGAGACGTGTTTAATTTAAACAAACACAGGGAGTCATACATACCTCTTCTTCAACTTTTGCCTTCATCGAATGCATTTGTAGAATCTACACCAATCCTAGAACTTGCTTTCATTTTTTTATTTACTGAACCCAACAAAAACCAAACAAAAAAATATTAAATAGACCAAAAAATCTTATATGAAATACTATAGAGAGATTGAAAGATATTATGAGAAATTTTAAATAGAGAGAAAAACTATTATTAATAATTTAATGCAAAAGTACATTTTATTTAAAGACCAAAAATCGTAATCTTTGAATAGGTAAAGAGAGGAAAACTATATTTTTTAAAACAAGAAAGATTTTGTAGCAGAATGTACATGTCTTGTAATACAAGCTAATTCATCCATTTCTTTTACTTCTATAATTACACACCATAACTCACACACATTCAATGATTTTATCAATGCTCCTCCAACTTCTTTTACCTAAATTGCCTTTAAATTTAAATAAATGCACATAGTATAATTATAAGACAACAAATGAGAACCATATAAATATATAGTGACAAATGGGTAAAATTCTCTATACATACCTCATTTGCCTTTGTCCATTGCACCTATGAAATTTGCATTAACCCTAGACACAAAATATGGTTTATTAGGGTTTGTGTTAATTTTGTAAACATTTGATTCTTAAAAAAAATCATGAAAGAAAATATATGAGAAAGCAAGCGGAAAAAATATAATAGCAAACCACAAATTAACATGGCCATGTTCATAATTGCAAAAAAAATAAGAACTATAGTAATAGAAAAACAAAAATCATCAGTTACAAAATAAACAAATAACAATATAAAAAATACAACATAAATAAAGAAAAAACGAGTAGAAAGGAACAATAGACAAAATTTTCTTTGTAGCACTAGAAAATGTCCATGGCCAACCAATAATACCTTACATCGAAAAAAATAAACACAAAAAAATCTTGGAGAAATATTAAAAACGCACCAAATATCTTATGAGAAATATGAAACATATACCAAAATATCCTATGAGATTTTTAAACAAGGACAAACTCTTATAAGTGCCAAGAGCTGGCCTAAAAGATGCGCCCTAGTTAGTAGGGTAAGTGAGCAAAGTTTAGGAGTTAGTCTACGGTTAGTTTAGGAGTTATGAGAGTGTTAGTAGCTAGGGTTATGCAACCCTAATGGCTATAGGTTAAAGTTTGTAACAACCATTAGAGTAGTGGGAGAGAGGGGACACTCTAGTGGGGGAAGACACCTCTCAATGAGGCAAATCAACTTCAAGCAAGAAACCTTTCAAAAGATAAAAAATTGCATTTCCCAAGGAAATGATTTTATATCTCCAATGCAAAAAAGTATGGCTAGTGCCTTTACTATTGGGTTAATGGAGTCAAATGAACAAGAGCTTAGAGAAGGTACCTCCTTGGGGGTGTAAGCCCTTTTACTTCCCAAGGCAAGTTTCTCTAGGCTAGGGTTTAAGCTAAGAGGGTGTATTCCCTTATACTTCTCTTAACAAACCCTTGTATAATCAATGAGAGGAAGCAATAAAATGATGAAGACTATGGTGGGGGTGTATGCCCTTATACTTCCCAAGGCAAGTTTCTCTAGGCTAGGGTTTAAGCTAAGAGGGTGTATTCCCTTATACTTCTCTTAGCAAACCCTTGTATAATCAATGAGAGGGTGTATTCCCTTATACTTCTCTTAGCAAACCCTTGTATAATCAATGAGAGGAAGCAATAAAATGATGAAGACTATGGTGGGGGTGTAAGCCCTTTTACTTCCCAAGGCAAGTTTCTCTAGGCTAGGGTTTAAGTTAAGAGGGTGTATTCCCGTATACTTCTCTTAGCAAACCCTTGTATAATCAATGAGAGGAAGCAATAAAATGATGAAGACTATGGTGGGAGTGTATGCCCTTATACTTCTGACCTAGCTCCTAGCATAACAATACTTGACTTGAAAAAATGATAGCATAATAGTAGAAGACCATACCAAGATCAAGAGAAATGCCAAAATAATCCACCATAAGAGCTAGAAAAACATCATTCAAGGCTAGCGCCTCACTCCTCCATCAACCATTCATCAATATAGCCATAAACAAGTGCAGAAGAGATAAAAAGAGCCAAGTGTGGCGCAAATTTCAGACCAAGTCCTCTCACAAGAGGGAGAGTTGTGATTAAAATGAGATCTCATGATCTGTATTTATACAAAATGTAGCTAACATAGTTTGTCCACAAATTAAGGAGTAAACCACAAGATTAGGGGTCAACAACACTAATCTTGCCCCCTTAACAAAGTAATATTAAACAATTCACTTAAAATTTCACTTTTTGCACAAATAAAACCCTATTTTAGGAGAGGAACTGATGATGTTGTAGGACGGTTGGAATTTGATTGTACAACCTGTCAAATCTGGAAATGAATTCCCTCATTGTTTCATTCTCCTTTTTCTTTATTTGATTGAACGAAGTCCCAAGTGTCCCACCATCTGTTTTTCTCGACCATCTACTTTTGAATAAGGTGGAAAAAGCATCATAGGTCGTGATATGATTATTAGGGAGTCCTCTGAACCAATCAAGGGCTTCTTCAGTCAATGATGAAGCGAATAGTCTCATGGCCACATCTTCATGATCAATACCTGGATTGTCCATAACCCGACCCATGACATAAATGAGATCTTCGGTAGTTATCACATTGTTTCCTAGGAACTTTGGTAATCACTTGTTGACTTCTGTTGGCATTTTGTTAGGGTAACCTTGGATATTGGTCATGTCAAGGGGTTTGTAGAGGTCCCTTGCCTAAGGGCGAGCCATTGGGACAAGAGGGAGGGTATTATGGAAAAGGATTTTAGCAATGGGAGACTTGAGAGGAGGCCTTCTTTGGTAAACCTTAGAAGGCTTGAACCTCCCAGGGGGGAAAATGTTTGGGGAGAGAAGGATTCTGGGAAGGTGGAGTCGCCAGATGAGTTTCAAAGTGAACTCATCAAGAAAGGTGGAAAAAGGAACGTCCCTTAGGTAGAGTCACCAGGAAAGCTAAGGGAAAGGCTTTGGGATAGCTTGCCAAAGTGTCGTTAGGGTACGAAGAAGATTCAAAATCTTCCCCGACAACGACGCCAAAATGTTATAACGCAAGTTGTAGGTTGGGAAAAGCCCGACCCAACCACAAAGCAAGTGATACAACTTGGGAATCCTACACCCAATGTCACCTTGATGTAGGTCCGACACTTCAAGGGTGACTAGGTCACTCTACGGAGGCGATCTCGATGACCCTAGGGGGATTGAGATGGAGATGGATGGAATTGAAGCCCCTATAGGTCAAGTCTAAGTGGGATGAAATGTGAGAAAAGATGCCTTGTAAGTCAACAAATTGTTTTCCCACAGGTATAGTACTTCTCTGGATGATTGTACCTGCTCGAGACACAAGAAAAGACACTTTGCAGTGATATATGTTAGTTGGATCAGCAAGTTAAGTTTGTTGTCCCTAATTTGCAGCAGTAAATGACAACTTATATCAACAAATAAAATATCTAAATCAACATATAAAGGTCTAAACTAGTTAAGTAAATCAACATACAAAGATCTAAACTAGTTAAGTAAATCAACATCAAGATTAGCAATGAATATAGGCTGAAAGATGACACTTAAGAAGCTAGAGAAGATGGTTGTTGTAAACATGTGTTTTTTGCAGAAAATTGCAGCCTTACGGATGTAGCATTCAATGGCATGAAACAACAAAATCAACCATGAAAAAGTGCCAAGATCTAGCCCAAAAGATGTTCCCTAGTTAGTAGGGTAAGTGAGCAAAGTTTAGGAGTTAGTCTAGGGTTAGTTTAGGAGTTATGAGAGTGTTAGTAGCTAGGGTTATGCAACCCTAATGGTTGTAGGTTAAAGTTTGTAACAAAAATTATAGTAGTGGGAGAGAGGGGAAGAGTACTCTCAATGAGGCAAATCCACTTCAGGGAAGAAACCTTTCAAAAGATAAAAAATTGCGTTTCCCAAGGCAATGATTTTATATCTCCAATGCAAAAAAGTATGACTAGTGCCTTTACTATTGGGCTAATGGAGTCAAATGAACAAGAGCTTAGAGAAGGTACCTCCTTGGGGGTGCAATCCCTTTTACTTCCCAAAGCAAGTTTCTCTACGCTAGGGTTTAAGCTAAGAGGGTGTATGCCCTTATACTTTTCTTAGCAAACCCTTGTATAATCAATGAGATGAACCAATAAAATGATGAAGACTATGGTGGGGGTGTATTCCCTTATACTTCCCACCTAGCTCCTAACATAACAATACTTGACTTGAAAAAATGATAGCATAATAGTAGAAGACCATACCAAGATCAAGAGAAATGCCAAGATAATCCACCATAAGAGATAGAAAACATCATCCAAGGCTAGAACCTCACTCCTCCATCAACCATTCATCAATATAGCCATAAAAAAATGAACAAGAGATAAAAAGAGCCAAGTGTGGCGCAAATTTCAGACCAAGTCCTCTCACAAGAGGGAGAGTTATGATTGAAATGAAATCTTATGATCTGTATTTATACAAAATGTAGCTAACATAGTTTGTCCACAAATTAAGGAGTAAACCACAAGATTAGGGGTCAACAACACTAATCTTGCCTCCTTAACAAAGTAATATTAAACAATTCACTTAAAATTTCACTTTTTTCACAAATAAAGCCCTAATTTAGGAGGACGTCACTCCTTTAGGGGACGTTTTGCCACTTTGAGGAAGTCGTTGGTGTTGGAGAAGCATGGGTAGGCCTCCAAAGGCAACATGTCAAGCATCTAAGCACTCTCATCATGGTGAAGACCCTCTTCTCCTCAAAATGTCCATGTGTCAAAAGAGTGGCACCTCACCACCATGCCCTAGCCCCAAAAAGCATGACGTCAAGCTAAAAAATAAGACGTTTTTCCCCTCCTAGCCAAATCGTTTGGCAAGTGAGGGTTAGGCTAGGTCGTCCAAGTCATCATCAAGGCCTTCCAAGTCTGATCTCTCTCATCTGGCATGCGGGCCCCTAGCATACAACCAGTGGGCTTGTAGCCCCATGGAAGCCCAAGCTAGACTTGTTCTCCCAAAACTGTCCACCAACTAGGCCCTGCAAAGACAAATGAGCACACCCTCCAAGGATCTCAAGTCATAACATCATGAGAAGTGAATCCAATCAATAAAAAGCCATCTAAGCATGTGCATCAAAGATCACTATATAAAACAATTAACAGCTCAAAGACACTATGCGACTTGTCAAGCTTGAATATGGGAGGGTTGACGAGGTGTCCTATTGGGTAGATCTTGCCCTAGGTCAAGGAGAGTTTCCAAGAGATACCTCTCTAAGCCATGTAAAATGGATGAAATGGTTGGGGTCAAGACTCAATGGGCATAGGGATCATGACATACAAGGGGTCCCAATGTCTCATTCACAGGTGCCTTTATAGAGGGTGTATGGTACTTTCGTTCACAATGCAGGTTTTCCAAGCCCATCAATTGCCTTTTATCTTTCTTTCTTTATTTTCTTTCAATATAGCATAAGGAGAGGTTGAAGGTCACTGCCTTGGCGTGGTGACCAGATGATGCCAATGTCACCCACAAACACCTAATGGAAATGAGAAGGTTGGCTCGTGATGAGACCCCCTTTCCCTCAACCATGCAATTGAGAGCCATTACCCTGGTTTGGTGACCAGTGAATGGTAATGTCGTACCACTAGATATTCATGGACGTGATAGGTCGACTCATGATGAGAGATCCTATCCTTCCACCAACCTTTTAAGCATTCTTTATTATATTGTGGGTCCCCTTTATTCAAAGATAAGCGTTTTATTGCTTTCTTGGGTGATCCCTGGGCGAAACATCTCGAAAGTTTATTTTACCCAACATCAACCCCTCTGGGCCTTTAGCCCCTTATTCCCATAGAATGAGGGACAACCCTTTCTTGGCTCAATACACCCTAAAATCCCAAGAGATAAGGAAATGGAGGGGAACAATGATGGAAAGTGGTAAGTATGGTCGGGAACGGTACGATGGCTAATTAAGGGAGTTCCCAGTAGCAAGGTAAAATGTGATGTTTTGAAAAGTGTCGCGTTTATATTATCTTGGGTATTTTATTACGAGATTTGGGAAATTTAAGCAAGTCTTGAAACCGTGAAGTGGAAATTAAAGTCAAGGTCCCCACTCTTTGTGTGCAAAGTGTATTTGGCCCGCTTTAGTCACTATTCAACAATCTTATAGACATGCCGACTGGGTGTGCCGTAGGTCCAAAAGAGGAGAGAACGAATCTCATTAATGAGTATCTCCCTTGACTTAACACACTCCACCTGGATGCAGGGGTCTTAGACGAATAACACAGTAAAACAAATTTCCCTAATTAAAACTAACATGCGTTACTCAGGTCCTTTTTTGGGTCTCCGAATGCCACCCGAAAGTAGCAATGGGATTGCATACGTGATTGAGTAACTAAGATATATTCCAAATAATTGCAGAAATGAACTAATCTAGCAATTCGTATTCTATGAAAAAATAAACTATTCTAAGACTTGTGGTTGATTTTAGAATTTGCAATTTAGTGATGTGAATTCCTTTTATCTTTTTTATGCAAATCGAACTAAGGAAATCAAGCTAGAGGCCTGGTTTCCTTAGGGTCTTTTATGGCTGTTATAAAACAACAAATTCAGAGCACTTTAATGCTAGATTTTAACCATATAAACTAAACTAAACAACTAAGCAAACAACACGGGAAACAACCCCGAAGCAGAAAAAAGAGACCAACACCTGTTTCCCCACTGGGCTGGGGAAACGAAGAAAGACGAGCTTTGTGGCTTGCAAAATTTATTTTATTTCTATACTACTTTCCTTTTGGATGCACTTGGTTTTTTATGATGTAAGACCAAGGCTTACAATACTTTTCAAACTTAAAAAAAAAAACTGAACTAAAGGTTCCCGACAACTCTGGGGTTTCTGAAAGTGGTTTAAACTTTGGAATCCGGACAAAACCTCCCTTTGTACCTGTTATTCCTACAAGAAAACAAACAATGGCCAAAAACACTTTAAGAGTGTCTTTGGTTATTAGTAAAAGATTCGAAATATTTCTAAGTAAAATAACTACAAAATTATGCAAATGGAACTAAGGAATTCAAGCTAGAGGCCAGTTTCCTTAGGGTCTTTTATGGCTGTTATAAAACAGAAAATTCAGAGCACTTTAATGCTAGATTTTAACCATATAAACTCTTGGAAAAGCTTTGCCTTTAACCCTTTAAAAATATCAGAAATTTACTTGCATAAAGGGACTCTTTTCCTGTGCTAGATCTAGATTTTTTAAAGATAGAAATTTAGAAGTAAAATCAGATCTATGTTATCACTTGCATGCATGAAAGGAACTAAAGATTTAAACTTTGAAAACAGATCGAAACTTGCTTGCATATTATGTAATAAAGTAACCAAGAATATTTGAATTTAAGAGAAGGAGAAGAGAACCAACTTGTGCTTGGAATGTCTTGGGCAATGGAGTCCTTCTTGGTGAATTGAGGAGGGATCTTCTTCTAAGACTTAGAAGAGAGGAAGAGTCAAGCTGGATCTTTCACCTCTCTAAGTTGATGTATCTAATACTTCAATCACTTGCAAACAAATGGTTAGAAGATGGTACCACCTACAAAAAAGTTCTCAACACACAATATATTAAACCAAAGATATTGCATAGAAAAACTTCTTAAATAAATGAGTAATAAGACTACTAATCAAACCAACTTAGCAATCCTATCCTATTGAACAATAGTACTCCTACAAGGCCAAATTAACCATAATAGAATGACAAACAAAATAGAGTAGTATCACCTCATTCACATAAGTATCCACACACTTGAACAATGCACCAATTCGATCTCCAAAGTCTTCTTTTATTCCAATAAGCAAACAGAAATTACAATGATAGAGATACAACACACAATTTCTCCCAAGCTCCAACTAAACAAAAGACGAGGGGTCGACCTACTTAAATAACATTTGAGGGTGATGATCCCAAGAGAATGCGCATAGCCAAGTGTAGGGTGTGCATCATAAGAGTGAGAACATGTGGGAGTGAGTGAGGGAGTTAGTTTTGACACCTCTCCACCACTAGAGTGAGTCACCAATGGAGAAGGAGATGTGTGGGAGTGAGAGCTCGCCACAATGATAGAGAGATACAATAAGCAATTTCTCCCAAGCTCCAACTAAACAAAAGAGGAGGGGTCAACCTGCTTAAATATAATTTGAGGGTGATGATCCCAAGAGAATGCGCATAGCCAAGTGTAGGGTGCGCATCACAAGAGTGAGGACATGTGGGAGTGAGTGAGGGAGTTAGTTTTGACACCTTTCCACCACTAGAGTGAGTCACCAATGGAGAAGGAGATGCGTGGGAGTGAGTCACCAATTGAACTCCTAGATTAATTTTACTTTCAGTCTTCATAGATTAAAAGCCTTAGATTCTTTTTCATAGGGACTACCCCCCTTGGCTTGGCTAGGAGTTGGCCTAGACGAAGGAGTTGAGGATTAGGTGACAACACCTTAACTCGAACTTGCCCCTAAGGACACACCGAATGGATTGAAAATATCTTCCACGTCTCCCAGGTGTGTATAAAGGCAACAAGAAGTGGGAACCAAGACAAGGTTCCATAAGAGGAAAAGGTATGGTTAGGGTTTCTAAGGGATTAAAACATTGACTCACTCAATTTTTCTCTCTTTCTATTTCTGATTTCACTCATCTTTGCTAGAAGGGTTTTGAGAGGGTTCTTGCTAGTTCTTGATGGGATTGAGGGAAGATTGAAGGAGAATGAAGGAAGATTTGAGAGCTTGGAAGGGATTGGAGAACTTGGAAGGAATATTGAAGGCTTCCNATATTATGCTATGTTGAATATTTGAATGTTTTCTTCTCCTACTCTTTCCCATTTCTCTTCCATCATTCTATTGTAGGTAGCAAGTTATTATCAAGGTTCAATAATCATGATGTTGATGTCAATGTGTTATGTCATTTTGATTCCATTTTTTATTTTGATGGTGGTGGTGGGAAGTTCACGTTGAAATAACCATGATAATGACGAAGAAATAGAAGTGGACAACATAGACCAAGGACAGGAGGAAGGAATGGAAGGGGATGAAGACAATGAAAATGATAGTGATGATCATGATCCCCAAAATTCCAAAGAGAAGTACACACCTTTGTGGAAGTATGTCACAAGGCTTGGGGGAGGTAAAGGGGGTGGAACCACAAAATTTACATGTCACCATTATCATACAAAATACATAGGTTCCTATACCCATGTGAGAAAGCATATGTGCGGGACTATGTACTAGGATGAAGGTGTAAGAGTATAGGAGTTTTGACTCCTATACCCATGTGAGAAAGCATATGTGCGGGACTATGTACTAGGATGAAGGTGTAAGAGTATAGGAGTCAAAACTTGTGTGAGCGTGCCACCCGAAGACAGACTCAAATACTAAAGGGGAGAGGAGGCAACACAAAACAAATCCAAAAGACCAAAGGTTGAACGTGAGAGTGCACAAAGAATGTCCACTGGTCGATCTGTGCCCCCCCATGCTAGTGCATTCTTGCCTTCGTCTCCAGGGCGTAAAACACTATCATATTTCCTTAACGAAGGTTGTAGAGATGATGTGGATGCAAATTTTTTTAGGTTTCTCTATGCATGTGGTATACCATTCAATGTTCTTCGCTCACCATATTGGCATGAAATGCTACAAGTCATCAATGGTGCCCCTAAAGGATACAGGAGCCTCCAATATGACAAAGCTAGAACCATGGGACTTGATAGGGAAAGAGCCAAATTCCATGGTGCTCTAGGAAAATTTACAAATGATTGGAACCGACATAGGGTATCAATTGTATCTGATAGTTGGAAAAATGTGAAAGGCAGGCCATTGATGATAATTCTTGGTGTGTCTGCTAGTGGTGCGGTCTTCCTTTCAACCCATGACTTCTCAGATTGCTACAAGATATGTATTAATATTGTAGATGCCTTGATTAAAACCATTCAAGAGATTGGGCCCTAGAATGTTATTCAAGTCATCACTAATAATGTTGTTAATTGTAAGGCAGCAAGGGCAATCATTGAGGATAAATACCCCAATATATTTTGGTCAGGATGTAGCCATGGTTTTAGAGTGCTTGGAAGCAGAACTTTTGGGTGATGATGATGGTGATCATATTCTTGGAGGAGACTTGCCACCCCCATCCACTAACAACGTTCCAGATGCATCAATTTTTCCTTTATCTTCACAACATCCATTGTCATGTGGGGGCCATTCAGTTGCTGGTTGTGTTTCACAAACACTTCCAAGTTCCACCTACTCTTCTTCAAACTCAAAGAGCACGGGAAAAGAAACTAGAAGTTTCTCATGGCAAGAGGAAAACTTAGAGCATAGTACTTAGTACTTGCTAATATATATAAGATCTCTTTTTCTTTTTTGTTTTTATAAGTAGTCTCTAGAACTTAGTACTGTCTTGACTCTTTATTATGGCTTATTTCTTAAACAATGAAGTTATGAACATTATCTGACAATTTACCTTTGAAGTTTGAATTTTGAAATTTGAACTATTGACTGAATCTTACAACTCTTTGGTAATAAATATGATGCTCTAGAGTCTATTTCATTTTGTGGTTGATGTTGTCTATTACAATTTATTGATGACAAATGTTTATGGTTGATGTTATATGTGTACTAAATGGTTGATTCTTTAATCATCATCACTAATAAATTAGTTAAATGATCTTATATCTATGTTTTCATGTTTTTTGCAATTTTTTCGCCATTCTGCATGCTTTTTTTATATATATGCATCAAAATATATATTTTTTATGTATTATATAAAAAACGCTCTCGAAACGTTCCCGCTCCCCGCTCCCAACAACCTTGATCGAGACGCATGAGATCATTGTTCGACCTCTCTCGAGCATTACAGGATACCACCAGTTTCAGTTTGTGAGGTTTTTGTGGGCTCGAGTTTGTGGTATTTCCTTTCTCCCAAGGGACATATACATCATCTTCATCATATGCCATTAATAATGGGTCTAACAAGGATCCCTTTATTGATTTATATACCGGTATCACCTAGTACACGGTGATGGAGGAGATGATTCTCCTAGGTGACTTCAACTTTCACACCAAATCCCTACAGATTCCCCTCCACGATCGGTTAGATGACATGCTCTCCATAAAGGAGATCGATCTAGAATCAATGGAACTTAACCAGAGGTATGACGATGCATTGGGGCCTCTCACAACTTATGGTCGACACCGTTTACATTTAGGGGAATCTCATGAAGTATTGATTATGAACGGGCTCACATGTGTCCTAGACTCCCCCTTCTTCACTTGTTTCCCCCATGGAGGGGGTGTGAGTATTGTGGATTACGTCCTATGTAGCCAAAATTTACTCCCCTTTATAGATCACTTCTCTGTTTCCCCCATTCCCCTTGTAGACCATGAACTTCTCTCCTTCTCTCTTCGAGCTGAAACACCCCCTCCCTCCACATCCCCGAGGGCCCGCCCCTCACTATCTTTCGATTCAACGAGGGGGACTTAGACACCTTTTATACAGACCTCCGACATATGCTATCATTCGAGACCCAACTCTCCTTACTTGATTCTACTTGTACCAAGTATGATTACCTCTCATCCACCATTTGGGATGCAACACTCAAACCCTACCCTCACTCCACCTGGTCCACTTCCACCTCCCTAAAATACAAATCCTTCCTTATGAACTCTACCCTCACTCCACCTGGTCCACTTTCACCTCCCTAAAATACAAATCCTGCCTTATGAACTGATGGAACGTTGAAGAATGCAAAGCCCTCCATCGTCACCTTCGACTTGCATTTACCCATGCTCACCCCTCCTACCCTTGCCTCAAAGCTTCGTATCGTTGTCTCATTCATCGAAAAAAATGCCTCTTTGTCTCTTAGAGGAGATATGACTTATCTATTTCCCTTACCCACTCCCCTAAAAACTTATGGCGCACCATCCTCTCTCGTCACTTCCCCCTCTCATCTGACCTTCACCTTGGCTCCATGTTTTCCCACACATCGACTCTCCATGATATTCCATAACAGAGACATAATATGTGGCAACTGCAGAAGCGACAAAAGAGATTATGTGGCTCAGGAAAATACTTGAAGATTTGCAGGAGAAACAAGTGAATTCTACTCTTCTAGCTGACAATACTTTTGCAATCAAGTTGGCCAAGAATCCTAGATTCCATGCTCGGGGTGGCACGAGTAGGTGCCTATGGTTGCGTGGCGATGGTGCAACATCGCCTATGGTGAAACGAGCATGCAAACGAAGTTCAAATTGCTCTGGTAAATCTAATGCTAAAGTAATCAACAAAATTTCAACATGGTATCAGAGCTTGGTTTCCTTCGGAACAATCTAATCGTTGGAAGGAAGATCGTGAGATTTACCTTGCCATAACAGTTCATCGCTGCACTGTGCTGCAATACTTTGCCGCTTCACAGTTTTAATTTGTCAAGCTCATTGAGCACCTTTCCCTAGGTCATTTGGCCTAATTCTTTCACCAACAGGTGCGCCCTACCCAAAGGCATCATCAACTACCCTCAGACTGCAAGTTGGAGCACTTTGAAGTTTTAGGGTTTGTTGCTACTTGCTGCTACTGATGGTGCCATTGCTTGCTGCTGATGTCGGAGGTATGTACTTATATATGTTTAAACTGTATCAATATCTTGAGGGTGTTTGCAGGAGAAGGGATCTTTTGTCCAAGCATAAATCATAGATCTAGAGGGATCTCAGAACCAACACATCCAGTGGAACAACACATCCTCTAGGTTTGATTGTTTTGACATGTCTCTAGCTGTTATGGCATTATTGTGATCGTATGTTGCATCTTGATCTATTGAAGGTATGATCATTATACCACTTAAATACTAGAGATGCACTTGTTGATCTCCCCTCGAGGAGATATTCTTGTTTTTGTTGTCTGTTCTGGGTAGGTTATCTTGTTAAATTCCATGGAGGTTGCCACGAAAATGTTGTTGTTCTTGTTTTTTTTTTCTGGGCAGGAGGCATGACACTAGCTCTAAGAGGTAGCTATAGTGACGGATGCATAAGGAAACATATTAGATAGTCTCTAGTTTGAGACATGAAGCAGGCTGACCAGAGAAGGAGTTTGTACAGATTGACAGTTCGACCAGTTCAGGCCCTGGTGCATGATTCTATTAGTTTGAATGAGTTATGGCATAGGAGACTTGCTCATTTGTATTATAGAGATCTTCTCGTTCTGGGGAAAATGGTGATGGGGCTTCCACATCTCTGTGTTGAGCATGATGGCATTTGCAGAGGTTGTTCTCTTGGCCCGAATGCCAAGGGATCTTTTCCGAGCAGTGATAGCGGATCCAAGGGGGTCTCAGACTTTGTGCATTCAGATTTGTGTGGGCCTATGACAATTGCTTCCTTGAGTGGATCTGGTCTCATGGATGAGACAATGGTAGTAACTGTGCCAGGTTGGTTATAGTGACAGGTTGGACACTTCAAGATATCTGGGTGTCATGTTTACATTCATGTACCCAAGGAGAAAAGGACGAAGTCAGACTTTTCAGACATGCGTACATTTGTTGGGTATCATGAATCGTCAAAGTCATATCGGATCTACATCCCAGGTCAGAGACAGATTGAGGTGAGCAGGGATGTTTCCTTTGAGGAGGAGGTAGCCTTCAGGAGATCTAGAGGATCTCACATGTAGCTGACAAGAGCATCGAGAAGCACAAAGTGAGGTTCATGGTTAGAGGTTTCTCCCAGAAAGAGGGAGAAGACTGTGATGAGACATTTGCACCTATTGCAAGATACACTTCTATTAGATCCATTATCTCTCTTGCAGCCTCTATGGGTTGGAGTCTTCACTAGATGGATATTTAGACAACTCTTTTGAATGAAGTGACTGAAGAAGAAGTGTATATCAAGCAACCTTAAGGTTTTGAGGTTCACTCTAGAGAGTCTCATGTTTGCAAATTAAAGAAGGCCTTGTATGGACTCAAGCAAGCTCCAAGAGCTTGGTATGCGCGAATCGACAACTATTTGACAAGACTTGGATTCTCCAAGAGTTATGCAAACCCGGATCTTTACTTCAAGTTTTTGAATGATGCACCTGTGATTTTACTACTATATGTTGATGACTTGTTTTTGACAAGTGCAGAGCCTCTCATTCTTCAGTGTAAGAGGGAGCTAGCCTCTGAATTTGATACAAAGGTTCTTGTTCTTATGCACTATTACTTGGGATTAGGAGTATGGCAAAAGCCCGAAGAAATCTTCCTTGGTGAAGGGAAGTATGTTGTAAAGATCCCTCAAAGATTTGGGATGATGGGTTCTAAATCCATGGCCACTCCCATGGTGATGAACCTGAAGAAGTTGAGACTCAGATTCCTCACCAATAGATGCATCCATGTACCGGCAGTTGATTAGCTCACTGATGTATTTGGTAAATACTAGGCCGGACATATGATTTGCTGTGAATACATTGAGCCAGCTCTAGGTGGAACCGAGACATGAGCATTAGATAGTTGCAAAGCATATTTTGAAGTATCTACGTGGAACGTTGAACTATGATTTGAGATATGTCTCAAACAAGTGATGTACATCTGCAGGGATATACAAATTTTGATTGGGCAGGGAGTGCAGATGACAAAAAGAGCACTTCAGGTGTATGCTTCAGTTTGGAATCTGCTATGATATTTTGGACTAGCAGGAAGCAGAAGTCTGTTGCACTCAGCACTGCAGAGGCAGAGTATATTGCATCTTGTGAGGCTTGTATGGAAGCAGTGTGGCTCCGTAAGCTAGTTTTTGGACTATTTGATTAGTTGTTGAATTCTACCATGATATATCGTGTTAATCAAAGCTGCGTGAGGCTTTCAGAGAACCCTATGTTCTATGACATGCCGAAGCACATTGAGATAAAATACTACTATCTATGTGATAGAGTCCAAAAGGGAGAAGTGAATCTCCAGTACATCTCCATCGATGAGTAGACAACTGACATTTTGACGAAACCTCTGTCTAGGATGAAGTTTGTACACTTCAGGGACAAGCTAGAGCTTGTGGAGATTGCTCCCTTGCGTGAGAGGGAGTGCTGATGATTGGAATCATGTATAGTCAGTGTGCTAGCGGACGGTTAGTCCAGGATGTGCAGATTGCTGGTGGACATTCTCGTAGAGGAGAATGGTCCAAGTTTTACAGATTGTTGATGTACCATGGAAAGTCATTTTTTGCATGAAAATGGTCCAGGACAGTCATTCTCCTGGGGCATTACCCAGTCAGGAAGAATGGTTCGTCTTCCTGTGTCACAAGTAGTGACCATATTAGGGAGATTAGTACAGGACAATCATTTTCCCTGTGTCACAGATAGTGACCAGATTAGGGAAAATGGTGCAGGATAGTCATTCTTCTTGTGTCACGGATAGTGGTCAGATTAGAGACAATGGTCCTTGAAGCCCATTGTGTGGCTTTCAAAATCCATGGAGACGTGTTTTCTTCTATGGAGGGTTACTCCGTGATCCATATGATAGAGGGTTACTCTATGATTCATATGGTTTAGAAGAATGGTTTCAGTAGACCATGATGTGGCTTTCAACATCTGTGAGGACGGTTATTATTCTGTGATCCATATGATAGAGAGTTACTCTATGATTCATGTGGTTAGAAGAATGGTCCCGATGGTCACTAGTCACTCTGTTGAGTGTGTGACAACTGCGCATTATGTCGGGTTTAACATCTGACTTATTCAACATCATGCATGGTTACTCAGCTTGAGTATGGCTCTGTGAGATAGAGGGTTACTCCATGAGATGATGCAGATGATTATTATATGTCATGTGTTATGACATGTTGTTGTAGGTTATGCAAATGATGATATTTTGATGTAACCTTTCACTAGATAGATTTGTCAACTTGAGTAGAGATTAGTTGGTTGTTATGAATACCTCCCTAGTTAAGAGGGAGTGTTGAAATTGTAACTATGGTTGGTCCTCATAATGTATTGGAAAAAGAAGGTCCTATGGGTGTGTAGGTCCTGGTTTATTCTAGTGGTGATGAGGCCCTAGAAAAGGTCCACATCGGGTGTAACCATGTGCGACATGACGATGCTACCAATAGCATGGTCGGAGGACCATGGCATAGCCTGCGAGGCTATGAGGACCAGAGGGAAAACTTCATGGAGAATGCCTCCCTGGCTAAGAGGGAGTGTTGATGTTTTTGGTAGCTGCAGGAGGTATTCACCTCCGAGATAACCTTTCTTATAGATGAAGATGCCAAGAAGCCAAGAAGATCCTAGTTGACCTCACAGAAAATGATAAAGAAGAATTATAATGCTCCAGAAGTAAAGTAGACTCCAGAAGAAAAATATAAACATAAATTATATTTTCTAGAAAGCCAGGTCGGCCTTGCTAGAAAAGTCACTGGATAGATTAGTATAAATAAGGGTGACGCCTTACTCATTTGACACACTCTCTCACTCTTATCTATAGTGCAAGTTTGGTGGAGAGAGTTGCAGCTGCAACTGCATCTGCAATAGGAAGGATGGTGCAAGTCTGGTTGGGGTTTATCTGATCTCCTGATGATGTGTTGGTGAAGGCCAACTACCCTAACACTCTAGCTAGGGTTTGCTCCAGTATTGGTCGTGGTACGCTAGTGGAGGCTAGACACCCTAGCGCTTTGGTTAGGGTGTGTTGCATCTATGTTGCTGGATTCTTTCTTGTTGGTTTGCTCTAGTGGATAGAGCTTGTTCTTGGTTATTTTGTCTTGGCAAGGATATTCTCTATAAGAAGGTTTTTGGGTTTTCTCCCCTTGTGTAGAAGGATTTCCTAGGATGTATATGTTATGCTCGGGGGTGGCATGAATAGGTACCTATCATTGGGTGGCGATGGTGCAAAATCTCCTATGGTGAAACGAGCATGCAAAAGAAGTTCAAATTGCTTTGGTAAATCTAATGTTAACGTAATCAACAAAATTTCAACAAGTATCGCCTGATTCGATATCATGTAGAGGCCAAGACAATCACTTGAGACATTATTCCACAAATGACCAAATTGCGGACATCTTCACCAGAGTGCTTGGAAGAGAAAAATTTTAGAAGTTCAGAATGATGCTTGGACGCACACAACACCCCTTTGAATTAAGGGGGGTAATGTTGGACACGTAATCCTTTGTGGTTGTGTTACTTGTAACTGAAATGTAAATATGAAGAGTCGTAGGTGATAGGAACGACCACCTGTTGGGGAAGACCAACAGTCATTTAGTTATGTATATATGCATCTATCATACTCATGCAAAACACATGAAAGTGTGGAGTTAGTTTTCTGTTCACTCCTGGCCTGAGAAAACTTAGCCTGCCTTCGTTTGGGTGTTTTTCTATGACAATGTTTAATCTCTAATAATTTTTATTAGACTTGAACAAGGAAAATTTTCGTGGCGAAATTAGGGGGTTGCAAATTTTGATTGGGAATTTTTTTGGTGTTGTAGTGTTTTATTATCGTTTGCCCCCAATTTATTTAAATTTTTTTTATGATAGAGGGTTAGCCCATGTTTAGTTACGAAGTAGAGGGAGAATAGAGGGTTAGCCCATCTTGAGATGCAACCTTTCAATCGCCCCGATTTCTAGGATTGGGGGTTCTTCGTAGCGATTTAGTGTAAATTTGGCTTCTTGCTCTCATTCACCCCAATTTCGTGGTATGGGGATTATCTTAGATCATATTGCCCTGATTTTCTTGAACAGGTGGTGACTCAAGACTCAACACGCCTTGGTACTTCTAAACCCATGTGTAGTTATAGGTAACTCCTCTCAATATGTTCTATATTTTCTCTTTGAACCAATCTCAAATAGTTCAAGAGCCAGGCACAGGGCGTCGCTGCTACAGTTGTTTGTTGGACCACATCATTGCATAATCACTTTTTTCCTTTTGGGAATTGCACTAAAGAAATCAATTTTTTGTAAGGTAACACTTTCATGTTGCTAAGCTTTCTAAAATTTATGTCTAGGGACTATTTTTTGAGTTTTTATAGGATTATTTTAAGGAATTGTGAGGTTTACATATAGAGATTTAAATTTTCAACTTTTGAGGTGTTGTAGTTTTATTTTGTTTAATTTGAAGTCATTTTGTTCTTTTTCATAGGTGGAACTAYTTGCATTTAGGGGATTGAGGCAAAATTTGGGGTAGAYTGGGTRATATTTTGGTAAATTTGTTCATGTTATTTTAGATAAATGCACATAATCATCTTATCTYCAATAGAAATTATTCCATGGCCTTGTCAATTCTTGCATYGTCTCATCACCCATTAACTTGCARACAATTGYTGAYGTTGTTGACATATTCTTACAYGTAAAGGAAACTTTCACTCCATTGTTTTYGTTATCGCACAATTTGTATTTGTCCAAACCCAATACAAGTAAATCAAATTGGCTTAACTACAGGATAACCCATCACTGTCACCTTAGTAGGAAATCCCCACGTTTTAGGAATGGATGAGGTCCATCCYAGGGGAGGCGTCCYYGGTAACCTCAAGGGATCTGATAGTAAGGATATGGTCAAGCTCAGAGCGCCCTCTCACTGGTTACCTAAGTCAAAGGTCTACGTCTGTGAAATTGAAGCAAAAAGAAGAGTTTTGGGTACTTGCCTGGAACAAGACAATTATAGCATTTATATAGCAACTTTCAAGTACCAATATGATAATAATACCTCAACAAACAATAGACAACATAAATATACGATGGATGGTATAAAATTGCAGCTAAATGATGGTTTATAACGACGATTAGTATTTTGTAACAACCACAAGAGATATAGATCAGAATTGCATGAAAAGACGGTGAAAAATCAACATTTATCCAATAGATCAATTAGCACTTGTTCCAAGCAATTTCTGAGTATATTAGCTATGAGTTAGAGTGAATAAGGCAGAAAATTGTAGTAGCTAGTATGGCTATAGCAAAGATTTGCAACAAAAGTAAATTCGTTAGTGAATTAGGCTAAACTAGGGTTAAGAGAAGTTTGTAAGTTCTTTAGACAATAGAGATTAAGAGTTGTTTGATCAATTCCTTCATAAGAGGACAAGTAAAATAGTATTTTTTGGGCTATGGAGTCATTTACAACAACAATATAAATTGGAGAAATAATGATGATAATAATGTCCCGAGGATGATGAGATGAAGTTTGAGGTGCTAGCACTTTAGGGCCTCAAACTTCAAGTGTCAAAAGATGAATTTTGCTAGAAAGCAAGCTCTTTTGGGCTTTATCGAATTCTTCTTCTTCCTTAGACTCTTGAAATATTTAGCAACAAGCTTCTAGAACAAGACTTCTAAAGTGATATCACTTTAGGGATTTGGAAGCCTACTCTAGAAAATATCCTCTTAAAAATTTAATAAGTGGAATGATCTAGAGAGAGGAGGAAACACCTTATGCTCGTCTCTTAGGATTTAAAAAAAACAATTTCATAATCTTCAACATGAACGAGTAAAATTTACCATAAACATTCAATGTATGAAATGAAAATTGTAGAAACCCTAGTTGTAGAAATTTCCACCAGAAACAAGCCAAGAGACATCCCAAAGTAGCTCCTCCAAGCCTAACACATGATAAAAAATTCCAAGTATGCCAAAGAGGGCGAAAAATTCAATCCTCTCTTGTGTGAGGAAGAGTGATGATAAAAATGAAATGTGAAGAGGCTTATTTATATGGAACCTCTTAACCTAATTTGTCCACTTTAATTGTCAACACAAAATTATAAGAGGGTCGACCCCCTCAATCATCCTTCAATTTTACAAAATTAATTTATTTTGCACAGAATAAAACCCTAAAGGGTGATGTCATCTCCTTTTAGGGTGATGTTGGCTCCCAAAATGGAACGATGAAGTGGAGAAGTGCAACACTAGGCCTCCAAAGGCCATCCATCATGCAACACATGCCAACCATCACATCAAACCCTCCTCCATCAAACCGTCAAGCCATAAGTGACGTCATGGGTTAGTAGGGTGACGTCCAAGCCTCCAAAGGCTAACGTCTAGGTCCAAAGGCATCCTATTGGGTTAGTCAATCCCCAAGTCAAAGGTGTTTCCCAAGGGAAACCTATCTAATCCATGTGTGAGTATGAGGTGGATTGGGGTAAGACTTTTGGGCATGGGGTTCATGACATACAAGGGTTCGTATTGTCTCATTTATGGGTGCCTTTGTAGAGGGTGTGTTGCCCTTCGTCCGTGATGCAACATTTGTCTAAGCCTATTTGCCATTAATTTATTAGAGTGTGGCCAAGTTGAAGATAATAAGGGGCACTAAAAAGGAAAAGCATAGCCCACATACGCTCTACCTGGGCCATCGTGCTTTTCTAAATTCCAAGTTGAAGACAATAAGTGGTAGTAAAAAGGAAATGCATAGCCCACATATGCTCTACCTTGGTTGACATGATTGATTAATTAATTATTTATTTTATGGGTCCCACATTTTTTCGAGAAGCATTTCATTGTTCTCGGGATCTCGGGGCAATCATCTAGAAGGTTTATGATTGGATTTTATTTTTTGCCAGCTACATTTCCCTTTGGCCCTTCAGCCCCTTCTTCCCATGAAATGAGGTAGAATCCCTTCTTGGGTCAGTGCACCCAAAAATCCAAAAGACGAGGAGACGAAATGGAAGAAGTATGGAAAGTGATAAGTATGATTGGGAATGGTACGCTGACTCTTCAAGGAACACCCCAATAGCACCCCATTCTCAATGGTTACCAATTTACTAGGACGTAATGACACTCACTAAGGTTAAATAAGGCAACGAGTATAATTTCCAAGCAAACGTTATGTAATCAAGAAAGGATTCTTTGCAACATATTCAAATGCTTCAATTATTAGAGTGACACCTACCATGAAACCAGACTTATTACCTCATGAAGCAAGACCTGTTGTCCTCTGGGGCTAGGTCGATGTGATGGATGCTACTATGTTGTTGGTGATGTTTGGCGATGCATCAATGAATATGAGGATTCCCTACGGGGCTATGCTAGTCAATCTTGCTCTCGACACTCCATGTCTGCTACCTGTGGGCCTCGAGACATGATCTTCTTAGTTACCCCTAGTCTGAGGGGGTAACAATTTTCCAATATGGTAAGGTGTAAGTAATGTTGTTGCTAATATTGATATAGTCATGAAATCAAAGCCTCCTCTATGCATCTGATTAATGAGGAAATTAGTCACTTCTTTCTTTCCTGAAAATAGTGCAGCCCAGGGAATGCTGAGAATTCCTCCTAGTCCCTCTTTGATGATATTTGATGCTCTATTTATCCATCTTTGTAGATCCTTCACTTTGGTTCTTTTCTTACCCCATGTGAAATGTTATTCTCAATGTGAATGTTGATATTGTTTGTCTATCTTTGCCTTCGAAATATTTTCCAATTTGTGAAGGTTAATAGGAGTTTACAACAGAACAGTTAATCAGAGAATTCAGTCGAAAACGAAGTATTCAAATAAAATAGAGAAACTAGAGTAAAGACTTAAAACTGTTGTTGCAGTTCATGCGCTTTCATAAAATGGATCATGAACTATTCTTATTCCTAAAGCTTGATAGTTCAGTTCTTTATAAACTGTAATGCATAGTAAATATCAAAAGTTATGTACTATAGACAAAAAATAAGACTTATGTATGCGCTGCATGCTTTATTACTAAAAAATTACATCTCCAAATCTTATTTAATCATATAAGTCTAAATCTTGGCCTACAGGTCAGAGTACACAACAAAAGCAAACTTTACACTTACTGAAATAGGGTATGTTATCCCCATTCTGTGGTATAACTAAGGAGATGTTGTCTCGAGGCCCTCAGGTTGCAGACATGGAGTAACGAAAGATCACATGACTAGCAGTTTCCACTTGCACATTTGGAAGCCCGCTCTACCACCACAGTTTGGATCCATCATCAGAGCATCCACCACACCAGCTAGCTTCTAGAAGGCACCTGGGTCTTGCTCCATGCAGTTCAAGTCATGTATTGTGGCAGGTAATCACCCTAATATTTGAGGCATTTAAGCATGTTGTATTGAAGTTGCTTTTGATTATAGAACACTTGCTTGGACATTATTCTTTTGACCTTGTCTCACCTGGGTGAGTGTCACTGATTTCCTAGTAAGTAGCCAACTTTTGGGGAAGGGGGGAAACTGGGGGTCCCTTGAGGTGTCATCGTGCCATTCCCGACCATACTTATCACTTTTCGCTCATTACATTCCCATCACATTACCCTCTTCTAGGCCCTTTGACTTTAGTGACCCAAGAAGGGCATGCACCTCATTTGATGGGAAGAAGGGGATGAAGGTCCAGAGGGATGGTGGCTGGAAAAAGATAAAAGCTTTAAATATAAACCATCTAGATGCTCACCCAGATAGGTCTTGAGAACGTTGAACTGCTTCTCTTAAAAGAATTGAAGACTTGCAAAATATCAAACTTATAATAAATATCCCGCTTGAATGTAAGACTAACACAAGTGCGTTATAACGCTTAACATGGTTACCCCTATGGCACTTTGTGGATCTCTTCTTTCAAGTGACACTATGTTATTGCCCTCCAAGCTAATCGATTCACTATTGGGAGTGCACATGTGTTTGGATTATTAATTAATTAATAAATGGAAATAAATGGGCTTGGAAAAAGGTTGCATTGAAGATGAAGGTGCAACACACCCTCCACAACGGCACTCATAAATGAGACAATACGAGCCTTTGTATGTCATGAAACTCATTGACATATGAAGTCTAACCCTCTATCCACCTCATTATCATGCATGACCTTGAAGAGACATCCTTGGGAGCATCTCCTACTTGAGGGTTTTGGTTTACCCAATAGGACTTTTATGACACCCCTCCCATACTTAAACTTGGTAAATTGTATAGGGTCTTTGAGCACTTATTTGATTTGATGAGGTAGTTTTGATGCACATGTTTAGGTGTCTTGCTTATTAGATGTGGTTTACACTTGTCATGATATCTTTGACTTGAGATATTTGGAGGGCATACCTATTTGTTTTGCAGGACCTTGCTTGATGGCCAGTTTTGGGAGAAAAAGCCTAGCTTGAGCTTCCATGGGGCAAGAAGCCCACAGGTTGGATGCCAAGGGCCCGCATACCGGATGAAGACCACATGCTTTGGAGGCCTAGAATACACCTTGGACGACCTCACCATTCCCTCACAAGCCAAATGATTTGCTTTGGAGGCCTAAAATGTCACCCGAAGGGGCTTGATGTCATGCTTGAGGGGCTTGAGGTGGTGATGAGGACACATGACACGATTTGGAGGAAGGATGTCTTGAGACAAGATGAAAAGGAAAGGATTGAGGACACGTGGCATTTGGAAGCCTAGCGCACTCTTCTCCAAGCCCAACGACTTAGCCCAAGTACCAAAACGTGGCCTCAAAGGAGGTTGATGTCACCTCTTTAGGGTTTTCCTTGTCCAAATTCAAATTTTAGTTGAATTGTTTACTATTATTTGTGTAAAGGGTCAAGATTAGGGCTGTTGACCCCAATCTTGTGGTTTACCCCAGAAGTATGTGGACAAACTATGTCTAAGACGACTTGTATAAATAGAGATAATTTGTATCTCATTTGAACATAGCTCTCCCTTGTGGAGAAGGATACTTGGCTGAAATTTTTGCTATACTTGAGGACTATGGTGTTTATCTCTTGTGCAAATGTTTTTTTGGTGTTATCTCTTGGTGATTGGATGAGCTAAGGTGGTTTGCACCTCTTGGAGACTTGCTTTCTTGCTATTGGATGGTAATTTCCTTGGTGAACTAGGGTTTGATCTCTCTCTTTCTTGGAATTGGTAAGGAAAAATATGCATTGTTAGTTATTTCTTGCTCTTTCTTGGTTATTGTTGGTTTAAACCCTAGGAGGAGTATGTTGGATACATCCTCCGCTAAGCTACATTTAATTTGCTAAGTTTACAAGTCATTTTGCAAGGGTTGCTAAGAGGAATACAAGTGTGTATAACCTCCTAGATTTTGCCCTAGTTTGATTAGCATACCCTAGGGAGTAAGAGTGTTTACACCCCTAGGGATCTTGTTGATCCAACTTGTGTTTAAAGACTCCATTCACCCAAATATTAAAGGCACTAATCTGATTTTTTGCATTGGAGATATAAAATACTTGCCTTAGTTTACGTGAAAAATCACTCTTTTGAGATTGTTAATTTTGGAATCAATTCTATGCTTAATGTGCTTGGTTGGGCCACTAGGGCGTCTCAATTTACTAATTATCTCTTGCTGCTGTTATAACTTTTCATCTACAACCATTACGGCTGCGGAAATCCTAACACATTTTCATCTATAACTTGCTGTTCAACTATGGAAAGTTGCTAAAAGTTTGCCATAGTAATCTACTAAGACGCGCATTTTTTGGGTGGATTATTTGCAAGTTTTGACGGTTGATTTCTTTTCTGTAATAACTTGTTTGTTACAGCCATAAGGCTGATAATTACTTCTGCAGAACTTGTTTACAATAGCCTTACATTATTGCTAAAGTTTCATGCTATTTTCTTAAGCTAAATTAGTCATTTGTTAGGCTCTTGTCTCTTGTACTTTTTATCAAGCTTTAAGCAACTTTATTTTGCAGCTATCATTGTCATTTTATTGCTGATATACATCATTGTTTACTGCTGCAATTAGGGACAGCAATCCTAACTTTATGGTCCACTTAACATTATACATATATACTCGGCTTTTTCTTGTGTTTGTGGCAGGTACATCACTCTTTACAAGTGTTCCTATCTCGTGGCAACCATTGGCTACCACCAAGACTCTTTCCCAAGGCTTTCCACATCTTCTTCTTGACCTATAGGGGGACTCTCCTTAATCTCTTTACTTTCCATCTCATTCCCCTAGGGTCATCGAGATACCCCTCTTGAGGTGATTCTATCATCTCTAAAGTGACGGGAATACCCACCTAAGGTGACAGTGGGTAGGTGTTCTCTAAGTTGTCACCATTTGGTGGTTGGTAGTTGGGTCGGGCTTTGCCCAACTTACAACTTGTGTGATAACATGGTAAACAACAACATGAGCACAACTATGATATTATATGCCATAGGGATCTTACACTACCAGTTTTAGGTTCTACAACTCAACAACCACCATCACAAGCTTCATTAACTGTCAGTCTCATTCAAAGTATTTAGTTCATTAACATGACAGTAATCTCAGCACACGAGTTGTCAAGAATATCATCAACACAATATCTACAATTGATGGAGTTCATAAGTCTTATCATTATCACTTGACAGGATTAGAAAAACTGTACTTTATCGCAACCACAATGCTCTTACATTACCAGGCTTGTTAACTCTATTCCTCAATCCACATGCTCTTACAAGGATGACAATGACAATCATACATCAATCAGGCTCCAGGGCCTGCTATATGCAATACAAGCACAACAATAGGAAACCAATGGTTCCCTTAACAAAACAAACTTGTTTACAACAAAAAGCAGGCTTTAAGCCTTGCTTCTTCCTCCACAGGAATGTAATAACAATCATCCAAGGTCTGCAGATCTGCAATTCC
>SNQJ01S0078836.1:0-19543 GCA_010110895.2 Picea sitchensis
CTTGTGAAGTGTAATGCATAGTCTATGTTAGGTCTTAGTTTCTAACTTTATCTATTGAAATGAAAACACAATTTAATCTATGAAAAATAATTACTATCTAACTTAATTCAAAACAGTTGTGGTTCTGGACATTTTTAAATCCTCTTTCCATGTAAAGAATTGTTATAAGGCAATCACGAAATCAATTAATCATATATTTATAGTTTAGCTATTGACTTCTGCAATTGAAAATGATCAAGACTTTATTCAATCGGAATATTCGTATGAATAGCCTTCACTGTATCGATACATCACATCAAACTAAGAATTGAAATGAAACTCTAGATAAGTAAACACACCAAACACTAAGAAATGTAAATTTAAACACACTCAAATCAACTACAACTAACAATAATTAAGACCATTAACAAAACATAAAATCTAGTTGTAACTAAGTGACACTGAAATAAAAACAGAGCAATGCTGCCTCACACAGGGGGACCTTCCTGGCTTAGTTGTGCTGCTAAAGTGGATGTATCAAGAACTACTACAGAACTACATTGTTCAATCATTTGTGAATCAACAGAATGCTCACATCGGATAATATGAAGCCAACAACAGAAGTTTATTAAAAATATCAGAGTGTTCTAATAACAAGACTTAGATCCCCCCTTGAAGGTTCTAATTACACTTATTTATGCAATTCAAAATAGATCACATAGATCCATTTCTCACGGATCTCAAAAAGTGACCACGACTATAATTCTGTGAAAATCTAATTTGAAAAATCGATCAAATCTCTCAGATCCTTCACATTTTGAGGAAATCGTTCTATTGGAACCTAAATGGGCATGTTTTGGAAAAACCCATGTTCCGAATTTCCAAGATATGCCTTTGTTTTCTCAGGAATAGTGTCGCAAACCATTTCCTGGAAACTAAGGAAAATCTTTGGCCAAGAGCTTAATCAAGTGTTGGAGGCTCGCATGTGTGACCTGGGTGAGTTTTGAGCAACATACATCCATATTGGAGGTCCTAGTGAGAAAACCCATGTGATAGATCTTCCTGTGGAGCTGTGCTAATATCCTGGTCATAGAGGTGGCTGCTGAAATTGATTTCTAGCTACATAAATTGAACTTACAAACCTTCATTAGTAAAACCAATGTATACTCCTAATTAATTCATCAAAAATAAAAGAAATACATGATAATTAACCACCAAAGCATAAAGAGATGTATAATGGTGTTTTTATAGGAAATTGTAGTAAATGGGGTGATCAATGGGTGAAGGAATAACACAAATGGATAAATGGATGACTGTAAATGATGGAAAAATTATGAAAAATCAGTGACCCAACAATAATCAATTTTATTAACGAGCAAAATAGCACGGAAAATTCATTTTTTAACCGAAAGTAAAATATTTGTAAACATTTATGCCTAGCTCAAACTGAAAACTATATGCTCGCCACTGAACTTTGATATACATTCTTTTAAGGCGTAAAATAAATGCATTTGGGAAAACCTTATTTGAGTTGATTTTATTTTGCCAAAGAATAGGAAATTATAAAAATGCATGATTTTTTTAAACATAAATTCAAGGCTTTTAAAAATAAACATTGTGCAAATCCCAAAATTGTTAGCTCGCTTCCATTCTTTGACATATACTCTTCTTAGGCGTGGAGCACCATCTTAAAATTTGAATTTTAGTTAAAGCATTTTGATCTACCAAAATGCTTAATTAACTCACTAATGGACCGAAAACTGAACCTTGGCGAAACATCGTGATAATCCATTTTATGCAAATCAAGGCATGGAATTACATTCAAATGAGCACACAAACAATGTTGAATAATCAAGGGGCCAAAACTCAAATGGTGCAATCATTACTTAAGTGGGAAAAGGTGTCAAAACAAGTAACACAACCAACCCATTACCGAAATCATAGTCATTAAGCTAGATACATGAGTGGGATTCCGCTAATGATTTTTGTTTTGGCAATAATATATCACTGCATCCTCATCTCATGAAAGATAAGCCAAAAGAATTGGTAACAAGAAGTGCGTAAAATCAAACACCAACGAAAAGAAACCATCAAATTATCTTTTCAAATCAAGCAAGACAAAATCAAATGCAAATGAAATTAGTGTTTTCCAAAATCTAAATGGGACCCCCTTTATTTTCTGTAAAAAATAAAGGGAAGTGTTGAGGCCTCAACATGTGGAAGACGACCTTGGAGTGTGTGCTAAAAAAAACTATTTTTATGTGTTCACACAGGAAAAAAAAATCGCTTCTCGACAACAATAAAGGTTAGATCTTGATTAGCTTACTCGAAAAATGCAAGTTTTCCCTCTATTTTTTATTTACCGAGATCCCATAGAGCGCACGGCAAAGAGCATACGCAAAGGAGAAACCCTTTCCGCACTATTTTTAATTTGTTGAGATCACACATAGTGCAAGGCAAAGAGCATGCACAAATCGAAAAGAGTAGCAACCTGGAAATAAAAAATAGAAAACCAAAATAAAGTTGAAATATTATCTTTGTCAAAATTTGAAAGGGCATATTCATGCTTTTTACCTTCGGATCTGACTAAAATGGTCGTATCTTGGGAAAACAAAAACCTTTCTGAGTGAAACGAAATGAGTTTTTAGCTAAAAGAAGTGCTCCAAACGCAATGGAACAATCCTCTCGACCCATAAATTTACAAAAATAGCATAAACTAGAGATGCGACAACTTGACTTCAAGATCTCAATCTACAATATGAGCAGGTCTTCAAATGCGTTATGATACCATGTTCGACAACACAAGTATTCCAATAGAGGACTCACACCTTCATTAACCACTCACACAACTAGATCAAATATCAACACATTGATGTTTTTACATGGTAAAAACCCTTGTGGGGAAACATCCACGACGCGGTCACTTGGATCAATTTATTAATGCAAAAGAAAAAATTTACAAGAGATTTTATCACAATCAACCATCGAAAAATTTCCCTCCATTCCCTTTAAATATAGATCATGGACCAATCAGGTGCTAAGCCATAGATCAATGTAGTCGTTAAGATCGAGGAGAATATGAATCATCAAATCACTCTATGTTGGGAACATATCGTGATCGTCGGATTGCCTAACTACAAATGCATACTAAAGAAACACACTTTTACCTAACGACACATTAGACCAAGTCGATCTTCACTAAGTCCTAAGTGTCTAAATATCCTAACAGTGTTCATCACCTCGCTTCCAACCTTTTTGCTTCTTTAAAAGGTTGCACTCCGTGGGATTTCTTCACTCCTAATTTTACAGGCTAGGGAGCCTTGGAATACAATGTTAAGAATAGTTATCTCCGTCAACTCTAGTCCCTTCCTCTTCCTCGACATTTGCCTATCTGGAATCAGGTTTGGTGAACTGATAGCCTTTTTTATATTAACATTTTTTGTTGGATAATAGTCCACAATAAGCTTCTTATGGAAAAAAACCTAAAAAAAGGGGAATTCAATCCCTTCTCGGTGTGCCTTATGCCTTTCTAATGAGGAGACAATTCATCATCTTTTCTTTGATTGCACTTTCACTAAACAAGTATGGAAAAGCATTTTTGTCAGAATCATCCATCAATCACACATGCCTAGCTCTTGTAAGGATATGCTCTCCTTATGGACTAAAATTTATAAGGGCAATATAAAAAACAAACCTACTCTAAAAAGACTATGGATTGTTCTTCCCAATTTTCTTTGTTGGAAAATATAGCTGGCTTGCAATAGGGTTATCTTCAATCAAGAGTTAGATAACCCCAAATCTATAGTTTCCAACGGAAAGTGCCTCCTCGTCAAACATATCAATTTGAGAAGTAAGGAAAATGGTGTTCGTCAATCATTGGATCCAAATGAGAAAGATTAGTTCCAACTATTCTCTCTTTTAGCCCAGAGTACTAGCCTAAGCACTTACAAACCAAATGTATGCATACCATGGTAGCTTCACATGGATGCGTAGGAATTTTAGAGCTGGAAAGTTAACCAAAAGTCCATTCTTTTCTTTGATGAAGCATCCAAAGGAAACATAGAAGTGGTAGGCACGAGGGTGGGGGGGCGATCATATTCGATCTTATGGAAAACTTGAAACAACTTTTTCTTGGGATCTAAGAAAGTCCACAAACAACCAAGTCAAGGCTTATGCTATTTGTGAGGGTCTTCTCCTAGCAAAGTAAACAAGAACAAAATCTCTTGTCATAGAAGATTCAAGCAAAATTATAAAATTTATGGTCCTAAAATCAACCCCATTCGATAGCAAGCTTGCTTTGATTGTAGCTTGAATCCATAAGGAAGTTTGTAGTGTGCACAAGGTATCATTTTTCCAAGTTTTGAGAGAATTCCCTTCCCAACGAGGTTGCCTCCTTGATCAAGGGGAACTGTGAAAAAATGGGGGGTAGCATTATCATGCAATTCCTTAACTCCAGTAAATCACCACTTCTCTCAATGGCATCATCTTCATATATCAAACAAGGGGACCATATTCAAAAGGACTAGCCCACCTCCCTCTTGCATGCTCAAATTAAACTTTGTCGTGTTTCTTGAATCCCTCGACGAGATTTTTCGTTAACAAGGTGGGATAATGAATTGGTGTATGGAAGAAGCTAGCAATGTCATTTGGAGCAAGGCCATTGAGCCTGGAATTTTACTGGTAATAGTCACTCTTAGTCTCTAGATTGTATTTTGTAATTTATGTTTGAATGTTTTAGTATCAGGCTGTGATTAATGTGTGGTTATTTATGTGTTTTGGTTCTTGGAATCTGGTCATGCTTAGCATGTGGTTATTGTGTTATGATTATTCCTTTATTTCTCAATATTTTTCCTTGGCTCTTGTTCGATATATACCCCTGTAGTTCCATGGGTTTCACTTACAGTCCACTGTTGTCTTTAGACGCTCTACTCATTATCCTTTGGGGATATGGTTATTTGGTTATGTTGGGCTCTAAATACTCTAGTCTTCTCGATTTTGACTTCGGAAAATTCTAGTCTATTAATGCCTTGGTAGTTTTTTTTTTGGTTTATAGAGCAAGGGACCCTTTCTGTGTGTTGGATTCAGGGATCTCCCTCGATAATTCTATATCAGTTTTAGTTTCAAAATTTTGTCATTTCCAACCACCTTTAATCGGTGTGTAGCATTGATGGATTATAGGAAGCACAAGAGTTTTGAAGGGTTCTTCAAAGGCATGAAGAGTCCATACAATGCAACATAACCTCTCTTTTCTTGGTGACTTCCAAGGTTCACGAAAATAACATCAATGCACTTCGCATAATGCAACAATTATGAATGCTCTGGTTCAACAAAAGAAGAAAATATATTCCTTAGAAGCAAAATGCAATATGTCAAGGAATATGGTCATTAATCTTAGCAAATATTCTCAATCTGCAGCTTCCAATCATAGGATGTCAAATTTAGTCCAAGTAGATCTTCAAGAGGAGGAAAAAATACACCAAATGATAGAAGCCTATGGACATTTGACACCGGAACTCTCTTCTTTCCAACATAGGGCATGAAGAAGCTAACAACCACCATGTGTTCCATCAATCTCTATGTTTAGTAAAGCAATTATAATACTAGGTGTTTTTTTAAAGCAACGTGCCTACAAGGAATGTCGGGATGTATTAACTATCGACTTTTGCAAACTCTATTTTGTGGCATATGAGAGCTACCTATTTTGTATCAAATCTCAAGGAAATAGTATTTGTACTTTCATTGTTTAGCTCTACTACAACTTTTTTAATATAATATTTCCCAATTTCAATTTAAAAAAAAGGGGATTCACGCATGCTCTAATTTCCTATTCATTTAATGTGATATTACTAGTGTGCATGCATTGGGTATGTTTTTGGAGTTGACATACACATATTTTGTGCATGCCCTAATAACAATGAGCAATCAATGATTTCAACACACAATTCATTTGTCTATAATCATGCGTGCATGATCATAATTAAAGTAATGCATTATCTAATAACTTTCATTAACAAAAATCACAATGATTGATCCAGATTTAGGAGCAGAACGAACTGATTAACAGACTGAATACAATAAACACGGAGATAGGAAGAATAAAACAAATATCCAGTGGACAATATCTTCTATTAAATAATGAAATAGGATGAAACTGTAAAACTGCAAAACTGAAACTTGCTCGAATGGTGGTAGTTATCTCTGAGAAGAGATGTGGCTGCTACGCGCATCCATCTGAGTAGAATGGATTACAATGAGGCTCCAGAGGCCCTTTTCATATTACTCGTGATTGCCAAAACCCTAGACATCCAAAAACATAACCCTAGAAGGTGAAATGCCAAAAGTCATGTGGGTCCTATGGGTAAGTTGGTGTAATTTGGTACCTCAACTTCCTAGGGTCTTAATGTTTGCATACGACCTCCATTTTAGGCGTGTGATAGCCCGTTGGAAAGGTCTTTCAGAGAACTACACATTTCGTCGTTAAACTCTAACTTCATCTACAGTCTGACTGTGGCGAGTCAAAAAAACAACATTTAGGGCCCTAAAACAACCCTGGAAGTAAAACAAGATGTGTTGACATGAAAACATACAAAATAAGTCAGTTGGATTAGGTGAGAGGCCACCTGGAGAATGTGTGAGGATTCAGACAGCCCTAGAAGTGTAGAACTCACAATTTATAAAGCAATACAGAAAGACGTGTTGAATAAAAAAAGGACACGAGGAGCCAGCTCGAAATGGTATCCATTGCATTGAGTTCCCCCATCAGGTGAGGAAACTTCTGTTGGATTTGGCCCCGGGTGAGCCACTTGCCTTGGTGTAGGAGTTGCCCTGCATTGATAACCCGATAAAGTTGGATCCACTGTTGACGAGTTCCCTTGACCTGTATGTCCACTATATGATCGGTGGATGCTTGCTCCATGCAGTCAGGGTTGAGCTCTGTTGGTGTCAGTTGTTCGACGATCTCAGAGGTGTCCAATAATGGTGGAAAATATGGCTGAAGGAGGTCTACATTGAATATTAGATGCAGACCAAGGAAGGGTGGAGTGTTGAGCTCAAAATCATTGCTACCCACAAACATGGTGATAGAGTAAGGCCCATAATGAAGTGGGTGAAGCTTTCTATGGGGCCCAGTGAGACGCTCCTTCTGCAAATGTAACCAGACTTTGTCGCCAACCTGAAACTGGTGTGGTACCCTATGTTGATCATGGCGTTACTTGTACTTAGCATTGGATTTTTGAAAAATCTCTTGGACTTGTTGGCAGATGTGTTGAATCCGCTCAATGAATCTGGTGGCTTTATCGATCGCAGACTGATCAAGGGAAGAGTATGTTTGTGTGGTGGCAAGAGGAAGTGCAACATCAATGGGTCCCAAGGGTTGGAATCCCAGACCCACCTGAAATGGGCTATGGTTGGTGGAACTATGGAGAGCCTTGTTGTAACTGTGTTGGACATATGGGGGACTCTCGTCCCATGTATGAGGATGCTTATAATTGTACATGTGTAGGATGTGCACAATCATCCGATTGACAACATCGGTTTGGCCATCGGTTTGGGGATGGAAAGCAGTGGATTTTGTGAGCTTGGTGTCCAACAAAGACCAGGGACTCGACCAAAAGGTGTTGAGGAACCTGTTGTCTCGGTCAAAGATGATGGTCTGCGGTATCCCAAAGTGGACCCAAACTCGTTCAAAGAAGAGCTTGGCAGTATCTACCACGGTGACATTATTCTTACAGGCTGTGAGGATGGCCATTTTCGAAAATCGATCAACGACCACAAACACGCGGTCATTTCTATGCTTGGTGGACGACAAACCAGACATGTAATCCATGGAGATGGATTCCCATGGCTTCACGAGAATAGGAAGAGGGGTGTATAAGCCTTGCTTCTTGATGGTTGTCTTTCCACTGGCGCAGGTTGTGCAAGATCTGATATACTTGTCGACGTCCTGTCGAAATTTTGGCCAATAAAAATGTTTATGAAGAACGACCACAATTTTCTCTACGCCAAAATGTCCTGCCACCCGACTGTAGTGGGCTTCCCAAATCAGCTTTGCACGCTCGCTTGTAGGAACACAGAGATGGCCCACGTGGCATAAGATTCTGTCTTGAATGTGAAAATCAGTGACAGTGGTGCCTTTACCCAAGAGCTTGTATGTGGTGGCGAAGTCTAGATCTTGCTGGTAAAGTTGGGGCCACTCCGATGTTTCATTTCCAGAGGAATGGAGCACAGTGGTGAGTGTAGCCATAGGAGGCCGACTGAGGCAATCAAGGACACGATTGGAGATACATGTCTTATACTTGATGTTGAGTTGGAACTACTGCAGGTAGGTGGACCACTTCCGATGGCGGTGGACCACTTATGATGGTGGTAGGTGTGTTGGGGGTCAGATCAATTGGATGCTTGACTTGGCAGTGTGTCGGTACCCCTGTAGGTGAGGCGAAGATGTCTCTCTATTCTTCCATGATCTTGTCCACTTGCTTCTATTGCAAAGAGAGGGGTTGTGTGGAGGCCACGGATGTGGCGGCGACCTTTTTCTTACTATGAGCACGGATCACAAAGAAGACGAACTTCTCGGTATGTAAAATGGCCTTACTGCATTGCTTAGCAGAGATTAAAGAGATAGTATTAGGCGGTGCCACCTTTGGGATCCTGTACAATTGTCTACCCAAAGTAATAATAACGTTGTGGGGTCTAGACTCATACACAACATGACACTACCACAAATATGGTTGTCCAAAAAGAACATCACAAACTTCAAGGGGAGCAATATCACATAGTACCTCATCTTTGAAAGGCTTGATGTCGTAGGGCAGATGACATTGTTGGTTGACACGGAGATCTCTTCCTTGACGAAGCCAGTCGATGGTGTAGGGTTGTGGGTGTGGTGTCAATAGAAGGTTCAACTGCTTGATGACCTCTGCTAAAATCAGGTTCTTTTAATTACCACCGTCGACAATGAAATGAATTAGACCCCCCTTAACCCACATCTGCGAGTGAAAGAGGTGTTCCCCTTCCTTTGGTTCTTTTGGTTCGCTTGGCAGGACTTTGGTGGTAGCGATCGTGGAACTCGGTTCAACATCGATAATCCACTTCCTTCCTTCAGGATTTGATTCGGAATCAAAATTGGCCTCTGACTCAGAAGCCTTTAGGTCGACCACAAGGGACTGCTTGGAGCGTCATTCATCGGTGTTGTGTCAAGGACTTTTATAGTACTCACACCATTTTCCCATGTTCTTCTTCGTCTTCTCATTGCCCTTCTTGTGTTGTGGCTTGGATGGATTGTCCTGAGGGTGACCATCTCAACTTGGTCCCTTGTTGTGTGGGTTGGGGTTGCCTTTGCCCTGCTTCGGCTGTGAGGGGTTTGCAGATCCAAATTCTCGTTGTTTCTGCTTAAATTTCTACTTGATCTTGATAGCGTATCTATAAGTCGTGACCAATGAGGCGATGTCCAGGAACTCCATTTCTGTTTGAATGTATCTATGCAAACAACCGCGGTATTTGAGCACCAGTTGACGCTCATAATATTTGATACCCAATTTGGTGCGTAGGGTATGGAAAATATTGGTGAAGTATGGTACTGTCTCGTCCCTTTCTTGACGTAGGGTGGCCCATCTGGTGTACTAGTCCTCGTAGCTTCCAACAAGGTAGTATTGTTCTTTAATGACATCCCGGAAGGAATCCCATATAGGGGCCACCACAAAAATTGCAGATTCCTCCACGACCCTTTGCTCAGAGTAAGTATCCCACCAGTCTTTAACATGGGGAATGGCCTTGAGGAGTGCAAAAGTGATCTTTTCCCTATTAGAAAAATTGTGGACCGAAAAATATCCTTCGAGCATATTGAACCATTTATCTACAACACCTGCATCTATCAGTCCTTCAAATAATGGAATATAAAAATTTACATGTACCTTGAAGGGGGTTGCATGGTTGCTTGATGAAGATGCTTCTCTCATGGACAATCGTCGAAGAATCTGTGCGAAGTTGTCCATCATTTCATTCCTTTGTCGCGCGAGGGCTTCCTCGAGCAACATTTTAATAGGTATTATGCTCCATCATATTTCTTTTCATCTTCCATGGGTTGTTGTTGGGCTTAGCGCGACCAATCTGGTAATGGCTCGATTGGTTCGAGTCCCAACTTCTTGTACCCAGACCTTGTCGGGGACATGCACGAAGAAAAATAAATGAAGAGCAGACCGATCTAATACCACTGATCCAGATTTAGGAGCGGAACGAACTGATTAACAGACTGAATATAATAAACACATAGATAGGAAGAATAACACAAATATCCAGTCAACAATATCTTCTATTAAATAATGAAATAGGATGAAACTATAAAACTGCAGAACTGAAACTTGCTCGAATGGTGGTAGCTATATTTGAGAAGAGATGTGGCTGCTACGTGCATTCGTCTGAGCATAATGGATTACAATGAGGCTCCAGAGGCCCTTTTCATATTACTCATGAATGTCAAAACCCTAGACATTCAAAAACCTAACACTATAAGGTGAAACACCAAAAGTCATGTGGGCCCTATGGGTAAGATGGTGTAATTTGGTACCTCAACTTCCTAGGGTCGTAACTTTTGCATACGACCTTTGTTTTAGGCACGTGATAGCCCATTGGAAAGGTCTTTCAGAGAACTACACATTTTGTCGTCAGACTCTGACTCCGTCTACAGTCTGACTGTGGCGAGTAAAAAAAACAACGTTTAGGGCCCCAAAAAAACCCTGGAAGTACAACAATATGTGCTGACATGAAAACATACAAAATAAGCCAGTTGGATTAGGTGAGAGGCCACCCGTATCCACCTAGAGAATGTGTGAGGCTTCAGACAACCCCATAAGTGTAGAGCTCACAATTATAAAGCAGTACAGAAAAACGTGTTGAATAAAAAATGGACATGAGGAGCCAATTGGAATAGGTCGGTGGCCACCAATATCCACCTGGATCAATGATTCAATTAACATGCTACATAGATATCCATACAACATTTAGAGTTATTCACTAGTGCCCCTATTATCAAGAAACCTTGCATGCACTAGTATTCAAGTGCACAAATACCTAAGTTGGAAGTAGAGGTAGAAGACAAACTTCTTGAGATTCCTGGTCTCTCAACAATGCAAGAATCCTCGTAGCTTTTGGGAGAGACTTTACTAGCTCAAACCACAGTAGTTCATATATCTTCAAATAACGAGTAGGAACTTAAATACATTGGCACCATCATTCAACGTGAATCACGTGAATTTACATGAGCCATTGATGACATCGATGATGTAGGTAATGAAGCAAGAGCATAGATGGTGGTCAACACAAAGAGCAAGATGAAGGAACTAGGGATCAAGGATCCATAATCAAAACAACAAAAAACTTATCAAGGAGAGCAACTTCCCTCTTGTGAATTCGAGGATGAGGACCCCAAAAGTTGGCCATCACCCATGAAGACACCTCTACTTAAATCATTTGAGGACTTGAAGGATGAAGAAAAAGATGATGATCAAATCCCATATGTCAGGAACATAGACCAAGGCTTAGACATCTTGTAGACATAACTGACATAATTAAACATTGAATCCACCAATCTCACACTAAATCATGTAGCCTCAGTGACCATTATAAGGGCCCTCACTAAGAATTCAGAGTACACGGAGGCAATGTAGTTGTAGATAATCCATCAAGCCACTTCGAAAGATCCCATCAAGCCTCTTACGAAGATGTGCCCTGGTATCCCCATTTTGTGGGATAACTAAGGAGATTATGTTTGGAGGCCCTCAAGTTCCAGACATGGAGTACAAAGAGACAACTTGACCAACAATGTCTAATTTCATAGACAGATACCCACCTCACCACCACAGTTCCAAGTTCATCATGACGGTATCCACCACACCAGCTGGCCTCTGGAAGACATTGGGTCTTGATCCATGAGGTACAAGTCAGGTATTATGGTGACTGTCATTTCATTATTTGAGGCATTTGAGTTTGTTGCATCTATTTCAACTTTTGATTATGTGGCATTTGCTTGGACATTATGCTATTTGCCTTGTTTCACCTTGGTGGTTGATGTTGTGCCCTAGTAAGTGGATCACCCTTAGGGATAGGTATGCCACAGGGAGGTCCTTTTGACGAGTCATCATGCCATTCCCGACCATACTTTCCACTTTCCACACTTCATCCCCTCATCTCCTCACCTTTTGGGTTTTTCAAGTGTACTGACCCAAGAAGGGTTTGTCCCTCACTTCATGGGAAGAAGGGGCTGAAGGCCCATAGTCTTGTGGCTGGAAAAAGATAAAAGCATGATTATGAACCTTCCATATGCTCTCCCAAAGAGGTCTTGAGAGCAATGAAAAGTTTCTCCTAAAAAAATATCAAAGACCTACAAAAGCAAATTAACATTATATAAATGTCTCCAATTGTTGAGGTGTGTACACTCATGCAGTGTCCCTTTCTTTCCTTGCATATGACACTCTTTGTACCTCTATATTCAAGTGGCCTCGTCGTACTTCCCCCCAAGCTAATCAATTCACCAATAGGGATTACCCAAGGTTTTGGATTATTAATTAATAAATGGCAATGAATGGGCTTGGAAAAAGGATGCATTGAAAACGAAGGTGCAACACACCCTCTACAACGACACCCATAAGTGAGACACTACAACCCCTTGTATGTCATGAACCCCATGCCCAAAAGTCTTCCCCTCATCCATGACACCTCATCCACGTGACTTAGAAGGAGTTCCCCTTGGGAAACACCCCTAGACTTGAGGTACGATTCACCCAATCAGTTGTTTTTTCAACCCTCCCATACCTAAACTTGGCAAATTGCATGGGGTCTTTGAGCATTAGTTTATTTTGATGAGGTGGTTTGGATGTAATTGCTTAAATGGATCTTTTATTGATTTGATTTACTCATCATGATGCTTTGACTTGAGATCCTTGGAGGGTGTATCCATTTGTCTTTGCAGGACCCAGCTGGTCGACAGATTTGGAGGAACAAGCCTAGCTTGGGCTTCCATGGGGCTTGAAGCCCACAGGTTGGATGCCAAGGACCCACTTTCCGGATCATGATTACTTTCATTTTGAGGCCTAGAGGACACCTTATAGGACCTTTCCTATCCCCCACATGCCAAATGATTTGCTTGTAAGGACTAAAATGTCACCTTCTTGGAGTTGATGTCACCATTGGGGCTAGGGTTTGGTGGTGATGAATTTGCTACTTGACACTTGGCATGATTTGGTGGAATTATACTTGAGGAGGCTATAAAGCATGAGAGGGAGGCTTTATGAGCCCCAACGGCTTCAACCTTATACTCCAACGACTTGCTCAAAGGGTCAAAACATCACCTTTAGAGGGGTGACGTCATTTTAGGGTTTTTATTGTGCACTTTTTAAAATTTAAATTTGAATTAAAGATGAATCACTTGTGTAAGGGGGAAAAATTAAGGGTTGTTGGCCCCTTATTTTTTGTTTACCCTGTTATCCCCATTTTGTGGGATGACTAAGGAGATTATGTCTCGAGGCCCTCGGGTTGTAGATATGGAATGTCGGGAGACTACATGACCAAAAATATCCACTTGCACAAATGGAGACCCTTCTCAGTACCACAAGGGTCATAGATTTTCATATGGCATCCACCACACCAGCTGGCTTCCGAGAGGCATTGGGACTTGTGTTGTAGGAAAATCCCCCTGCGGATAGGTGAAATTCCTCTTGGATCTAGACCCCTATAACCAAGACAGAAAGGTGTTAACTTTGGTCACCGACATCCCTTTAAACCTAGCTAAACTAATCTATAGAGAAGAGGAAGAAGATGTACCTTTTTACGATGTTTGTCCTCACCCAGTTCCAAGTTGAGCTCTAATCCACAAGCTCTTCAACAGGTCTTGCAATCCAATCAAAGACAAAGCATACTTCCTATTCTACCAAGATTAGTTTGAAACTAGATCTATCCATCAAAGACAAGTTCGTGTAGGCATACACAATCTTGAAGCAAACAAGCCAAGCACATGTATTAATGAGAACTCAATAGAGATATTTACAGATCTTTGATGCAGATGAAACAGCCTCACCAAGCTCTCCTTGTCCAACCCCTTGCTCAAATGATCCACAAACAAAATGACTATGCTTCACTGATTATCTCCCTTATGAGATCATATGTTTGATGCCTTCAATGTCCTCCCTTCCTTATGAGATCATAAGTTAGGTATTTCTCAATTTCTCCATCCCTTCACCATGAGAAGGCCTCCTTATATAAGCTTAAAGAGGCCTAACCACCTTAGAGATTCTTGGGATAGGTTGAGGTTCTTTCTCCATCAGTTGTGGATCCTCCCTAAGATCCAACATTGACCTCAAATTCGAATCCAACTGATTTCAGAGATAAGGGGGATCTTCCCCTGATTTTCTCAACATCATAACACTCCCCCAGAATGGTACACAGAGTGCTACAACACTCCCCCAAAGAAGGGAAAGGAGCGCTAGCGCTCTCTGCTAGTGGGTAGGGGAGTGTTATGCAAGATTTCCTCAAAAAAGCCCAGCGCTCCCCCAGAAGGGTGCATAGAGTGCTACAATGCTCCCCCAAAGAAGGACAGGGAGCGCTAGCACTCCCTGTCAGTGGGTGGGGGAGCGCTGCCCTTCAAAAGTGATTTTTAAGTGGTTTTCCTCGAGGCAAAGGCTTTGTACTCTTTATCAAATGATTTCTCCTTCTTTTAACCAATCTCTGAGGGTGTCTTCAAGTGTTCCTTGCGATGTCTTTCGAGACATGGCATAGGCAAGATGACTGGATGATGTATGTGACACTTGCAACACTTGTGGCCAAAATGCGACACTTGCGACACTTGTAATGACGACAAAAGGTCACCATTGAAGTGAGTAATTTTGATGTGTAACACATTGGTCCATAAGGTACAAGTCGGGTATTATGGTGAGTGTCATTTCAATATGTGAGGCATTTGATTATGTTGTATATTCTACTGCTTTAGATTTCATGACATATGCTTGGACATTATGCGTTTTGCCCTGTTTCACCTTGGTGGTTGACATTGTGCCCTAGTAAGTGGTCTTCCTTGGGAATGGGTTTGCTACTAGGAACTCCCTTGCAGAACCATAGTACCGGTCCCAACAGTACTTACCACTTTTCATCACCTAAACACCCCATTTCCTTATCTCTTGGGATTTTTAGGGTGTATTGACCCAAGAAAGGGTTGTCCCTCATTCTATGGGAAGAAGGGGTTTAAGACCCAGAGGGATTGTTGTTGGGTAAACGATAAAATCCTATGTATAAACCTTCCATATGCTTTGCCCAGGGATCCCCCAAGAAAGCAATGAAACACTTATCTGTAAGAAAAAGGGGACCCACAAGAATAATTGATAGAATTATTAGGGGGGTAGTTGGAGGATAGGAGGTCTCATCACGATCCGACCTATCATGATCATGGGTACCTAGCATTATAAAATTACCATCATCTAGCCACCAAGCAAGGGAAGTGGCTCTCAATTGCATAGCTGAGAGAAAGGGGGTCTCATCATGATGAGATATTTTAAGAACCAGATGGATTACCTCCTAAGAGGGAAATCCAACATGAAATACATCTTCAACGGGATTCTCCCCTTCCTAATATGGGCATGTACAGGATGTCGGTTATAGAGATGACAGAGATCAAGAAATAGGTATAGGAATTGTTGGATCGAGGGGTCATCGGGCCTAGCTCATCTCCTTGTGGTTCTTCGATTGTGATGGTGCCAAAGAAGGATGGCACATGGAAAATGTGTGTCGATTATCGAGCCTTAAACAAAATCACGGTGAAAAATCGATACCCTCTTCCTCGTATAGATGATTTACTTGATCATTTAAAGAATGTTGTTTATTTCACTAAGTTGGTTTTGTGCAGTGGTTACCATCAAATCAGGGTTGCAGAAAAGGATGCATGGAAAACTGCCTTTAAAACCAAACAGGGTCTATTTGAGTGGTTAGTTATGTCGTTTGGACTTTGTAATGCCCCGACGACCTACATGCATGTAATGAATGATGTATTCAGGCCATTCTTAGATGACTTTGTAATTGTGTATTTAGATTACATTCTTATATTTAGTTGGACTTGGGATGAACATGTACGACATGTAAAGCAAGTATTGGATACTTTGCGAAGGGAAAAGTTGTATGTAAAATTGTCTAAATGTGAGTTTGGAAAGACTGCACTGATGTACTTAGGTCATATTGTCGGAGGAGGACAATTGAAAATTGATCCTTCCAAAATTGATGTAATTGTAAATTAGCATGAACCCACAACTGTAACCAAAGTATGAAGCTTCTTGGGTGCAGTTCAGTACCGGAGGAGATTCATAACAAACTTCTCATTTATTGTAGCTCCTTTGCATGCCTTGACCAGTGTGAAGAACACTTTTCAATGGGGAGGAAAGCAACAAAAGGCCTTCGATACCTTGAAGGAAAAGATCAGTACAACACCGTTATTAGCATTGTCGAATCTTCAACAACCATTTGAGATCGAGACTGACGCCAGCGATTACACCATGGGTGCAATATCGTAAGCCTATCTGTTACCACTCTGAAAGTTTTAACAAAGTTGTTGTTAACTATCCTACATATGATAAGGAGTTGTATGCATTAGTTCAAAGTGTGAAAAAATGGAAGCATTACTTGTTAGGGAAGGAAACAATCATACATACAGATCACCAGCCCTTACAGTATCTCCAAGCACAAACCAAGCTGCAATAATCTCGACATTAGAGGTGGATGGGTTTTCTTCAACAGTTCCATTTGGTAATCAAGTATTAAAAGGGTACGAGTAACAAAGTAGTTGATATTCTTTGTAGACCTCCTATTGTTGCTTCTATTGTTTTGAAGAATGCTTCTTTATCTCATGATATCTATGTTGAACAATATGTTGTTGATGAATATTTTAAAGATGTATTTGAGAAGCTAACCCATGGTGCACAGGTGGAGAACTATTGTCTGCAGGGGAACTTACTCTACCATCTTGGAAAGCTATGTATTCCTAAAAGTGAATGAGCCCATGTAATACGAGAAGCTCAAACTTCTTTTGTGTCTGGGCATTTTGGGGTAGGAAAAACCATGGCTCATCTACAAAGGTTTGGTTACTGGCCTCAGATGAAAGAAATTGTAACCAAGTATGTAAAGGGGTGTGTGATGTGCTCTACTTGTAAGACCACTAATAGAAAATTGGGGTTGTACTCACCACTTCTTGTTCTGTTTCATCTATGGGAAAGTATTTCCATGGACTTTGTAGGGGGTTTACCAATGTCAAAAAGGGGACATGACTACTTGTATGTAATAGCAGATAGGTTTAGCAAGATGTGTATCTTGATGCCATGTAAAAAGCAAGTCACTATTGAGCATACTGCTAATCTCTTATTTCAGTATGTCTGGGTCCACTTCGGGTTGCCCACATCTATTATCTCGGATCAAGATACTCGATTCCTTGGGGAGTTTTGGACAATTTTATGGAGAATGATGTACACCAAGTTGAAGAGGAGTATGACTTTCCATCCACAGACCGACGGGTAGACAGAGGTTGTTAACCGAACAACAGTACATTTGCTTCGAGGCTACTGCAGCAAGCATCCCAAGTTGTGGGATGACCAGATACCCTATATTCAACATGCTTACAATCAAGCCTTACATTCCTCCACTCTGTGTTCATCGTTTGAGACATGTTTTGGATCCTTCCCTAAGGTCCCTTTTGTTGGATTACTAAGAGGGGGGGTGAATCAGTAATAGCGTAATTATAATCCTTTTTCTTCAAATGTTATATCAATGTAGAATTATTATCCAATAATGAGCAGTAAGAAATAAACAATCACACACATACACAGTAGTACACGGTGTTTACATGGAACCCAAATCGGTAGAAAACCACTGAATGCTTTTTTCTTATATGTCTTGAGAATTACATTCATTGGAAGCACCAACTGCTACAATTTCCGAAGCTAAAGTGGAAGGGCTCCAACCCTAATTTCTGGGGCTACAGCAGGGGAGAGCTCCAACTCCCCAATTCTCGGCTGTGAGAGGAGGCTACAACCCCAATGTTCTCCGGCTACAGCGAGAAGGTGGCTACAACCACCTTGCCTAGATCACGCCACTTTGGAGTAGAAGTGGGAATAGTGGAGACCATTGTCACACTATCCTTTATATGAGATATCCGTTGTAAACTGGCACCAATAAATGAACCGTAGCACATGCCTCATTTGTAATCCACATTTACCATAAACAAGTGCATCAATGTACCAACCTATAATCAACTTGTAATCAACCTGTGTCGTAAACAAGTGCATCCAACCAATGTACCAATCATGGCAATCGCTACTCATCAACTATGACTCATCAATATGTACCAACATCATCTTCTATACACCTTATGTTTGTGCCAACTCATCAACTAGTCTCAACCAATGTACTCAGCATGTACCACAATAAGAAACCCTCATCAGATTTCATCATCCAAATCTGATTTGTAGCTTTGTAATAGACTGTAGTGTAGCATATGATTGTATCTGCAAAACTTTCTTAACTTTAAAAACAGAGACTAGCATTTTCATCGACTTTCGTCTCACATGCCTAGTTTTGGATTAGTCAGAGACCCTAGCAGGAAGTAATCATAACTTTGAACCTATAATGTATAAAAGATCTGAACATCATCCAAATCTGATTTGTAGCTTTGTAATAGACCTGGTGTATATGATTGTATTCCTGCAAAACTTTCTTAACTTTAAAAACAAGAGACTAGCATTTTCATCAAACTTTTCTTTCGTCTCACATGCCTAGTTTTGGATTAGTCAAGAACCCTAACTTGAAGTAATCATAACTTTGAACCTATAATGTATAAAGATCTGAAACGAATATACAATGTTCTTCAATGTGTTTAATGCAATTCCTCCAAGTGTCACTACTTGGAACCTCTCAGAAAAGGAGTTATAGCAAAAATGACATACCTTGTTGAATTTTGGCTTATTCTAGAGAGCGACCTTGTAGAGCGTGCCCCACACAAAATATTTGATGAAATGATCTGAAACTATTACACATCATTATACATACTGTACCCTAACCAACACATTTGGTCTCACTGAATTTGGATCTGTTATGAAGAATTTATGACATTTTTATCCGAAACACCTGATTTTGACTAGTTTCAGGACTGGCCACAAACCTTATTTTCCACGAAGTGTAACTCCCAAAATACAACGACCCACAAGCTAAAAAAAAATCCACAGATACTTGGATATGTTTTCTCACTTGCATAGAAATTTCACAGTCTGAATCATTATAGAAAAAAAGTTATAGCGAAAGTGGTGAGATGACCTGTAAATAACATACCTTAGAAAGCACCATCAAAAGAATTTATCCTTCCTTGCATTTCGGCCTTATTTTCTTCACCTTCACTCATAATTCTAGTTTATATATCCTTGGTTACCTCAGACACATATAGATATTCAATATGTTCAAGTGTGATTCAAATGAGAGAGCCTTGCCTCTTATTTATACTCTCCAAGTAGCTTCCTTAAAAACATCTTCTAGGTCACTTGGCCCACTTTCC
>SNQJ01S0078836.1:35896-53711 GCA_010110895.2 Picea sitchensis
GTGTGTGATTGTTTATTTCTTACTGCTCATTATTGGATAATAATTCTACATTGATATAACATTTGAAGAAAAAGGATTATAATTACGCTATTACCGATTCACCCCCCCTCTTAGTAATCCAACAAAAGGGACCTTAGGCAAGGATCGAAAACATGTCTCAAACGACGAACACTGAGTGGAGGAATGTAAGGCTTGATTGTAAGCATGTTGAATATAGGGTATCTGGTCATCCCACAACTTGGGATGCTTGTTGTAGTAGCCTCGAAGCAAATGTATTGTTGTTCGGTTAACAACCTCTGTCTATCCATCGGTCTGTGGATGGAAATTAGTACTATTCTTCAACTTGGTGTACATCATTCTCCATAAAATTGTCTAAAACTCCCCAAGGAATCGAGTATCTTGATCCGAGATAATGGATGTGGGCAACCCGAAGTGGACCCAGACATACTGAAAGAACAGATTAGCAGTATGCTCAACAGTGACTTGCTTTTTACATGGCATCACGATACACATCTTGCTAAACCTATCCGCTATTACATACAAGTAGTCATGTCCCCATTTTGACATTGGTAAACCCCTTACAAAGTCCATGGAAATACTTTCCCACAGATGAAACAAAACAAGAAGTGGTGAGTACAGCCCCAATTTTCTATTAGTGGGCTTACAAGTAGAGCACATCACACACCCCTTTACATACTTGGTTACAATTGCTTTCATCTGAGGCCGGTAACCAAACCTTTGTAGATGAGCCATGGTTTTTCCTACCCCAAAATGCCCAGACACAAAAGAAGTGTGAGCTTCTCGTATTACATGGGCTCGTTCACTTTTAGGAATACATAGCTTTCCAAGATGATAGAGTAAGTTCCCCTGCATACAATAGTTCTCCACCTGTGCACCATGGGTTAGCTTCTCAAATACATCTTTAAAATCTTAATCAACAACATATTGTTCAACATATATATCATGAGATAAAGAAGCATTCTTCAAAACAATAGAAGCAACAATAGGAGGTCTATAAAGCATATCAACTACTTTGTTACTTGTACCCTTTTAATACTTGATTACCAAATAGAACTGTTGAAGAAAACCCATCCACCTCTAATGTCGAGATTGTTGCAGCTTGGTTTGTGCTTGGAGATACTGTAAGGGCTGGTGATCTATATGTATGATTGTTTCCTTCCCTAACAAGTAATGCTTCCATTTTTTCACACTTTGAACTAATGCATACAACTCCTTATCATATGTAGGATAGTTAACAACAACTTTGCTAAAAGTTTCAGAGTGGTAACAGATAGGCTTACGATACTGCACCCATGGTGTAATCGCTGGCATCAGTCTCGATCTCAAATGGTTGTTGAAGATTCGACAATGCTAATAACAGTGTTGTACTGATCTTTTCCTTCAAGGTATCGAAGTCCTTTTGTTGCTTTCCTCCCCATTGAAAAGTGTTCTTCACACTGGTCAAGGCATGCAAAGGAGCTACAATAAATGAGAAGTTTGTGATGAATCTCCTCTGGTACTGAACTGCACCCAAGAAGCTTCGTACTTCAGTTACAGTTGTGGGTTCATGCCAATTTACAATTACATCAATTTTGGAAGGATCAATTTTCAATTGTCCTCCTCCTACAACATGACCTAAGTACACCAGTGCAGTCTTGCCAAACTCACATTTAAACAATTTTACATACAACTTTTCCCCTCACAAAGTATCCAATACTTGCTTTACATGTCATACATGTTCATCCCAAGTCCAACTAAATATAAGAATGTAATCTAAATACACAATTACAAAGTCATATAAGAATGGTCTGAATACATCATTCATTACATGCATGTAGGTCGTCGGGGCATTACAAAGCCCAAATGACATAACTAACCACTCAAATAGACCCTATTTGGTTTTAAAGGCAGTTTTCCATGCATCCTTTTCTGCAACCCTGATTTGATGGTAACCACTGCACAAAACCAACTTAATGAAATAAACAACATTCTTTAAATGATCAAGTAAATCATCTATACGAGGAAGAGAGTATCGATTTTTCACCGTGATTTTGTTTAAGGCTCGATAATCGACACACATTTGCCATGCGCCATCCTTCTTTGGCACCATCACAATCGAAGAACCACAAGGAGATGAGCTAGGTCTGATGACCCCTCGAAACAACAATTCCTATACCCATTTCTTGATCTCTGTCATCTCTATAACCGACATCCTGTACATGCCCATATTAGGAAGGGGAGAATCCCATTGAAGATGCATTTCATGTTGGATTTCCCTCTTAGGAGGTAATCCATCTGGTTCTTAAAAGATCTCATCATGATGAGACCCCCTTTCTCTCAGCTATGCAATTGAGAGCCACTTCCCTTGCTTGGTGGCTAGATGATAGTAATTTTATACCGCTAGGTACCCATGATCATGATAGGTTAGATCGTGATGAGACCTCCTATCCTCCAACTACCCCCCTAATAATTCTATCAATTATTCGTGTGGGTCCCCTTTTTCTTACAGATAAGTGTTTCATTGCTTTCTTGGGGGATCCCTGGGTGAAGCATCTGGAAGGTTTATACATAGGATTTTATCTTTTACCCAATAACAATCCCTCTGGGTCTTAAACCCCTTCTTCCCATAGAATGAGGGACAACCCTTTCTTGGGTCAATACACCCTAAAAATCCCAAGAGATAAGGAAATGGGGTGTTTAGGTGATGAAAAGTGGTAAGTACGGTCGGGACCGGTACGATGGTTCTGCAAGGGAGTTCCTAGTAGCAAACCCATTCCCAAGGAAGACCACTTACTAGGGCACAATGTCAACCACCAAGGTGAAACAGGGCAAAAAACATAATGTCCAAGCATATGCCATGAAATCTAAAGCAGTATAATATACAACATAATCAAATGCCTCAAATATTGAAATGACACTCACCATAATACCTGACTTGTACCTTATGGACCAATGTGTTACACATCAAAATTACTCACTTCAATGGTGACCTTTTGTCATCATTACAAGTGTCGCAAGTGTCGCATTTTGGCCGCAAGTGTCGCAAGCGTCACATACATCATCCAGTCATCTTGCCTATGTCATGTCTCGAAAGACATCGCAAGGAACACTTGAAGACACCCTCAGAGATTGGTTAAAAGAAGGAGAAATCATTTGACAAAGAGTACAAAGCCTTTGTCTTGAGGAAAACCACTTAAAAATCACTTTTGAAGGGCAACGCTCCCCCACCCACTGACAGGGAGTGCTAGCGCTCCCTGACCTTCTTTGGGGGAGCATTGTAGCACTCTGTGCACCCTTCTGGGGGAGCGCTAGGCGTTTTTGAGGAAATCTTGCATAGCACTCCCCTACCCACTAGCAGAGAGCGCTAGCGCTCCTTGCCCTTCTTTGGGGGAGTGTTGTAGCACTCTGTGTACCATTTTGGGGGAGTGTTATGATGTTGAGAAAATCAGGGGAAGATCCCCCTTATCTCTGAAATCAGTTGGATTCGAATTTGAGGTCAAGGTTGGATCTTAGGGAGGATCCACAACTGATGGAGAAAGATCCTCAACCTATCCCAAGAATCTCTAAGGTGGTTAGGCCTCTTTAAGATTATATAAGGAGGCCTTCTCATGGTGGAGGGATGGAGAAATTGAGAAATACCTAACTTATGATCTCATAAGGAAGGGAGGACATTGAAGGCATCAAACATATGATCTCACAAGGGAGATAATCAGTGAAGCATAGTCATTTTGTTTGTGGATCATTTGAGCAAGGGGTTGGACAAGGAGAGCTTGGTGAGGCTGTTGCATTTGCATCAAAGATCTGTAAGTATCTCTATTGAGTTCTCATTAATACATGTGCTTGGCTTGTTTCCTTCAAGATTGTGTATGCCTACATGAACTTGTCTTTGATGGATAGATCTAGTTTCAAACTAATCTTGGTAGAATAGGAAGTATGCTTTGTCTTTGATTGGATTGCAGGACCTGTTGAAGAGCTTGTGGATCAGAGCTCAACTTGGAAGTGGGCGAGGACAAACATCGTAAAAAGGTACATCTTCTTCCTCTTCTCTATAGATTAGTTTAGCTAGGTTTAAAGGGATGTCGGTGACCAAAGTTAACACCTTTTTGTCTTGGTTATAGGGGTCTAGATCCAAGAGGAAGTTCACCTGTCCGCAGGGGAATTTTCCTACAACACAAGGCCCAATGCCTCTCGGAAGCTAGCTAGTGTGGTGGATGCCATCTGAAAATCTATGACCCCTGTGGTCCTGAGAAGGGTCTCCATTTGTGCAAGTGGATATTTTTGGTCATGTAGTCTTCCGACATTCCATATCTACAACCCGAGGGCCTCGAGACATAATCTCCTTAGTCATCCCACAAAATGGGGATAACAGGGTAAAAAAAAATAAGGGGCCAACAACCCTTAATTTCCCCCCTTACACAAGTGATTCATCTTTAATTCAAATTTAAATTTTAAAAAGTGCACAATAAAAACCCTAAAATGACGTCACCCCTCTAAGGGTGATGTTTTGACCCTTTGAGAAAGTCATTGGAGTATAAGGTTGAAGTCATTGGGGCTCATAAAGCCTCCCTCTCATGCTTTATAACCTCCTCAAGTATAATTCCACCAAATCATGCCAAGTGTCAAGTAGCAAATTCATCACCATCAAACCCTAGCCCCAATGGTGACATCAACTCCAAGAAGGTGACATTTTAGCCCTTCCAAGCAAATCATTTGGCATGTGGGGGATAGGAAAGGTCCTATAAGGTGTCCTCTAGGCCTCAAAAGGAAAGTAATCATGATCTGGAAAGTGGGTCCTTGGCATCCAACCTGTGGGCTTCAAGCCCCATGGAAGCCCAAGCTAGGCTTGTTCCTCCAAATCTGTCGACCAGCTGGGTCCTGCAAAGACAAATGGATACGCCCTCCAAGGATCTCAAGTCAAAGCATCATGATGAGTAAATCAAATCAATAAAAGATCCATTTAAGCAATTACATCCAAACTACCTCATCAAAATAAACTAATGCACAAAGACCCCATGCAATTTGCCAAGTTTAGGTATGGGAGGGTTGACAAAACAACTTATTGGGTGAATCGTACCTCAAGTCTAGGGGTGTTTCCCAAGGGGAACTCCTTCTAAGTCACGTGGATGAGGTGTCATGGATGAGGGGAAGACTTTTGGGCATGGGGTTCATGACATACAAGGGGTTGTAGTGTCTCACTTATGGGTGCCTTTGTAGAGGGTGTGTTGCACCTTCGTTTTCAATGCATCCTTTTTCCAAGCCCATTCATTGCCATTTATTAATTAATAATCCAAAACCTTGGGTAATCCCTATTGGTGAATTGATTAGCTTGGGGGGCAGTACGACAAGGCCACTTGAATATAGAGGTACACAGAGTGTCATATGCAAGGAAAGAAAGGGACACTGCATAAGTGTACACACCTTAACAATTGGAGACATTTATATAATGTTAATTTGCTTTTGCAGGTCTTTGATTTTTTTTTAGGAGAAACTTTTCATTGCTCTCAAGACCTCTTTGGGCGAGCATATGGAAGGTTCATAATCGTGCTTTTATCTTTTTCCAGCCACAAGACTATGGGCCTTCAACCCCTTCTTCCCATGAAGTGAGGGACAACCCCTTCTTGGGTCAGTACACCCGAAAAACCCAAAAGGTGAGGAGATGAGGGGATGAAGTGTGGAAAGTGGAAAGTATGGTCAAGAATGGCATGATGACGCGTCAAAAGGACCTCCCTGTAGCATACCTATCCCTAAGGGTGATCCACTTACTAGTGTGCAACGTCAACCACCAAGGTGAAACAGGGCAAATAGCATAATGTCCAAGCAAATGTTACATAATCAAAAGTTGAAATAGATGCAACAAACTCAAATGCCTCAAATAATGAAATGACACTCACCATAATACCTGACTTGTACCTCATGGATCAAGACCCAATGTCTTCCAGAGGCCAGCTGGTGTGGTGGATACCATCATGACAAACTTGGAACTATGGTGGTGAGGTGGGTCTCTGTCTATGAAATTAGACATTGTTGGTCAAGGTGTCTCTTGGTACTCCATGTCTGGAACTTGAGGGCCTCCAGACATAATCTCCTTAGTTATCCCACAAAATGGGGATACCAGGGCACATCTTCGTAAGAGGCTTGATGGGATCTTTCAAAGTGGCTTGATGGATTATCTGCAACTACATTGCCTCCATGTACTCTGAATTCTTAGTGAGGGCCCTTATAATGGTCACTGAGGCTACATGATTTAGTGTGAGATTGGTGGATTCAATGTTTAATTATGTTAGTTATGTCTACAAGATGTCTAAGCCCTGGTCTATGTTCCTGACATATGGGATTTGATCATCATCTTTTTCTTCATCCTTCAAGTCCTCAAATGATTTAACTAAAGGTGTCTTCATGGGTGATGACCAACTTTTGGGGTCCTCATCCTCAAATTCACAAGAGGGAAGTTGCTCTCCTTGATAAGTTTTTTGTTGTTTTGGTTATGGATCCTTGATCCCTAGTTCCTTCATCTTTCTCTTTGTGTTGACCACCATCTATGCTCTTGCTTCATTACCTACATCATCGATGTCATCAATGGCTCATGTAAATTCATGTGATTCACATTGAATGATGGTGCCAATGTATTTAAGTTCCTTCTCGTTCTCTGAAGATATATGAACTACTGTGGTTTGAGCTAGTAAAGTCTCTCCCAAAAGCTACGAGGCTTCTTGCATTGTTGAGAGACCAGGAATCTCAAGAAGTTTGTCTTCTACCTCTACTTCCAACTTAGGTATTTGTGCACTTGAATACTAGTGCATGCAAGGTTTCTTGATAATAGGGGCACTAGTGAATAACTCTAAATGTTGTATGGATATCTATGTAGCATGTTAATTGAATCATTGATCCAGGTGGATATTGGTGGCCACCGACCTATTCCAATTGGCTCCTCATGTCCATTTTTTATTCAACACGTTTTTCTGTACTGCTTTATAATTGTGAGCTCTACACTTATGGGGTTGTCTGAAGCCTCACACATTCTCTAGGTGGATACGGGTGGCCTCTCACCTAATCCAACTGGCTTATTTTGTATGTTTTCATGTCAGCACATATTGTTGTACTTCCAGGGTTTTTTTGGGGCCCTAAACGTTGTTTTTTTTACTCGCCACAGTCAGACTGTAGACGGAGTCAGAGTCTGACGACAAAATGTGTAGTTCTCTGAAAGACCTTTCCAATGGGCTATCACGTGCCTAAAACAAAGGTCGTATGCAAAAGTTACGACCCTAGGAAGTTGAGGTACCAAATTACACCATCTTACCCATAGGGCCCACATGACTTTTGGTGTTTCACCTTATAGTGTTAGGTTTTTGAATGTCTAGGGTTTTGACATTCATGAGTAATATGAAAAGGGCCTCTGGAGCCTCATTGTAATCCATTATGCTCAGACGAATGCACGTAGCAGCCACATCTCTTCTCAAATATAGCTACCACCATTCGAGCAAGTTTCAGTTCTGCAGTTTTATAGTTTCATCCTATTTCATTATTTAATAGAAGATATTGTTGACTGGATATTTGTGTTATTCTTCCTATCTATGTGTTTATTATATTCAGTCTGTTAATCAGTTCGTTCCGCTCCTAAATCTGGATCAGTGGTATTAGATCGGTCTGCTCTTCATTTATTTTTCTTCGTGCATGTCCCCGACAAGGTCTGGGTACAAGAAGTTGGGACTCGAACCAATCGAGCCATTACCAGATTGGTCGCGCTAAGCCCAACAACAACCCATGGAAGATGAAAAGAAATATGATGGAGCATAATACCTATTAAAATGTTGCTCGAGGAAGCCCTCGCGCGACAAAGGAATGAAATGATGGACAACTTCGCACAGATTCTTCGACGATTGTCCATGAGAGAAGCATCTTCATCAAGCAACCATGCAACCCCCTTCAAGGTACATGTAAATTTTTATATTCCATTATTTGAAGGACTGATAGATGCAGGTGTTGTAGATAAATGGTTCAATATGCTCGAAGGATATTTTTCGGTCCACAATTTTTCTAATAGGGAAAAGATCACTTTTGCACTCCTCAAGGCCATTCCCCATGTTAAAGACTGGTGGGATACTTACTCTGAGCAAAGGGTCGTGGAGGAATCTGCAATTTTTGTGGTGGCCCCTATATGGGATTCCTTCCGGGATGTCATTAAAGAACAATACTACCTTGTTGGAAGCTACGAGGACTAGTACACCAGATGGGCCACCCTACGTCAAGAAAGGGACGAGACAGTACCATACTTCACCAATATTTTCCATACCCTACGCACCAAATTGGGTATCAAATATTATGAGCGTCAACTGGTGCTCAAATACCGCGGTTGTTTGCATAGATACATTCAAACAGAAATGGAGTTCCTGGACATCGCCTCATTGGTCACGACTTATAGATACGCTATCAAGATCAAGTAGAAATTTAAGCAGAAACAACGAGAATTTGGATCTGCAAACCCCTCACAGCCGAAGCAGGGCAAAGGCAACCCCAACCCACACAACAAGGGACCAAGTTGAGATGGTCACCCTCAGGACAATCCATCCAAGCCACAACACAAGAAGGGCAATGAGAAGACGAAGAAGAACATGGGAAAATGGTGTGAGTACTATAAAAGTCCTTGACACAACACCGATGAATGACGCTCCAAGCAGTCCCTTGTGGTCGACCTAAAGGCTTCTGAGTCAGAGGCCAATTTTGATTCCGAATCAAATCCTGAAGGAAGGAAGTGGATTATCGATGTTGAACCGAGTTCCACGATCGCTACCACCAAAGTCCTGCCAAGCGAACCAAAAGAACCAAAGGAAGGGGAACACCTCTTTCACTCGCAGATGTGGGTTAAGGGGGGTCTAATTCATTTCATTGTCGACGGTGGTAATTAAAAGAACCTGATTTTAGCAGAGGTCATCAAGCAGTTGAACCTTCTATTGACACCACACCCACAACCCTACACCATCGACTGGCTTCGTCAAGGAAGAGATCTCCGTGTCAACCAACAATGTCATCTGCCCTACGACATCAAGCCTTTCAAAGATGAGGTACTATGTGATATTGCTCCCCTTGAAGTTTGTGATGTTCTTTTTGGACAACCATATTTGTGGTAGTGTCATGTTGTGTATGAGTCTAGACCCCACAACGTTATTATTACTTTGGGTAGACAATTGTACAGGATCCCAAAGGTGGCACCGCCTAATACTATCTCTTTAATCTCTGCTAAGCAATGCAGTAAGGCCATTTTACATACCGAGAAGTTCGTCTTCTTTGTGATCCGTGCTCATAGTAAGAAAAAGGTCGCCGCCACATCCGTGGCCTCCACACAACCCCTCTCTTTGCAATAGAAGCAAGTGGACAAGATCATGGAAGAATAGAGAGACATCTTCGCCTCACCTACAGGGGTACCGACACACTGCCAAGTCAAGCATCCAATTGATCTGACCCCCAACACACCTACCACCATCATAAGTGGTCCACCGCCATCGGAAGTGGTCCACCTACCTGCAGTAGTTCCAACTCAACATCAAGTATAAGACATGTATCTCCAATCGTGTCCTTGATTGCCTCAGTCGGCCTCCTATGGCTACACTCACCACTGTGCTCCATTCCTCTGGAAATGAAACATCGGAGTGGCCCCAACTTTACCAGCAAGATCTAGACTTCGCCACCACATACAAGCTCTTGGGTAAAGGCACCACTGTCACTGATTTTCACATTCAAGACAGAATCTTATGCCACGTGGGCCATCTCTGTGTTCCTACAAGCGAGCGTGCAAAGCTGATTTGGGAAGCCCACTACAGTCGGGTGGCAGGACATTTTGGCGTAGAGAAAATTGTGGTCGTTCTTCATAAACATTTTTATTGGCCAAAATTTCGACAGGACGTCGACAAGTATATCAGATCTTGCACAACCTGCGCCAGTGGAAAGACAACCATCAAGAAGCAAGGCTTATACACCCCTCTTCCTATTCTCGTGAAGCCATGGGAATCCATCTCCATGGATTACATGTCTGGTTTGTCGTCCACCAAGCATAGAAATGACCGCGTGTTTGTGGTCGTTGATCGATTTTCGAAAATGGCCATCCTCACAGCCTGTAAGAATAATGTCACCGTGGTAGATACTGCCAAGCTCTTCTTTGAACGAGTTTGGGTCCACTTTGGGATACCGCAGACCATCATCTTTGACCGAGACAACAGGTTCCTCAACACCTTTTGGTCGAGTCCCTGGTCTTTGTTGGACACCAAGCTCACAAAATCCACTGCTTTCCATCCCCAAACCGATGGCCAAACCGATGTTGTCAATCGGATGATTGTGCACATCCTACACATGTACAATTATAAGCATCCTCATACATGGGACGAGAGTCCCCCATATGTCCAACACAGTTACAACAAGGCTCTCCATAGTTCCACCAACCATAGCCCATTTCAGGTGGGTCTGGGATTCCAACCCTTGGGACCCATTGATGTTGCACTTCCTCTTGCCACCACACAAACATACTCTTCCCTTGATCAGTCTGCGATCGATAAAGCCACCAGATTCATTGAGCGGATTCAACACATCTGCCAACAAGTCCAAGAGATTTTTCAAAAATCCAATGCTAAGTACAAGTAACGCCATGATCAACATAGGGTACCACACCAGTTTCAGGTTGGCGACAAAGTCTGGTTACATTTGCAGAAGGAGCGTCTCACTGGGCCCCATAGAAAGCTTCACCCACTTCATTATGGGCCTTACTCTATCACCATGTTTGTGGGTAGCAATGATTTTGAGCTCAACACTCCACCCTTCCTTGGTCTGCATCTAATATTCAATGTAGACCTCCTTCAGCCATATTTTCCACCATTATTGGACACCTCTGAGATCGTCGAACAACTGACACCAACAGAGCTCAACCCTGACTGCATGGAGCAAGCATCCACCGATCATATAGTGGACATACAGGTCAAGGGAACTCGTCAACAGTGGATCCAACTTTATCGGGTTATCAATGCAGGGCAACTCCTACACCAAGGCAAGTGGCTCACCCGGGGCCAAATCCAACAGAAGTTTCCTCACCTGATGGGGGAACTCAATGCAATGGATACCATTTCGAGCTGGCTCCTCGTGTCCTTTTTTTATTCAACACGTCTTTCTGTATTGCTTTATAAATTGTGAGTTCTACACTTCTAGGGCTGTCTGAATCCTCACACATTCTCCAGGTGGCCTCTCACCTAATCCAACTGACTTATTTTGTATGTTTTCATGTCAACACATCTTGTTTTACTTCCAGGGTTGTTTTAGGGCCCTAAATGTTGTTTTTTTGACTCGCCACAGTCAGACTGTAGATGAAGTTAGAGTTTAACGACGAAATGTGTAGTTCTCTGAAAGACCTTTCCAACGGGCTATCACACGCCTAAAATGGAGGTCGTATGCAAACATTAAGACCCTAGGAAGTTGAGGTACCAAATTACACCAACTTACCCATAGGACCCACATGACTTTTGGCATTTCACCTTCTAGGGTTATGTTTTTGGATGTCTAGGGTTTTGGCAATCACGAGTAATATGAAAAGGGCCTCTGGAGCCTCATTGTAATCCATTCTACTCAGATGGATGCGCGTAGCAGCCACATCTCTTCTCAGAGATAACTACCACCATTCGAGCAAGTTTCAGTTTTGCAGTTTTACAGTTTCATCCTATTTCATTATTTAATAGAAGATATTGTCCACTGGATATTTGTTTTATTCTTCCTATCTCCGTGTTTATTGTATTCAGTCTGTTAATCAGTTCGTTCTGCTCCTAAATCTGGATCAATCATTGTGATTTTTGTTAATGAAAGTTATTAGATAATGCATTACTTTAATTATGATCATGCACGCATGATTATAGACAAATGAATTGTGTGTTGAAATCATTGATTGCTCATTGTTATTAGGGCATGCACAAAATATGTGTATGTCAACTCCAAAAACATACCCAATGCATGCACACTAGTAATATCACATTAAATGAATAGGAAATTAGAGCATGCGTGAATCCCCTTTTTTTTAAATTGAAATTGGGAAATATTATATTAAAAAAGTTGTAGTAGAGCTAAACAATGAAAGTACAAATACTATTTCCTTGAGATTTGATACAAAATAGGTAGCTCTCATATGCCACAAAATAGAGTTTGCAAAAGTCGATAGTTAATACATCCCGACATTCCTTGTAGGCACGTTGCTTTAAAAAAACACCTAGTATTATAATTGCTTTACTAAACATAGAGATTGATGGAACACATGGTGGTTGTTAGCTTCTTCATGCCCTATGTTGGAAAGAAGAGAGTTCCGGTGTCAAATGTCCATAGGCTTCTATCATTTGGTGTATTTTTTCCTCCTCTTGAAGATCTACTTGGACTAAATTTGACATCCTATGATTGGAAGCTGCAGATTGAGAATATTTGCTAAGATTAATGACCATATTCCTTGACATATTGCATTTTGCTTCTAAGGAATATATTTTCTTCTTTTGTTGAACCAGAGCATTCATAATTGTTGCATTATGCGAAGTGCATTGATGTTATTTTCGTGAACCTTGGAAGTCACCAAGAAAAGAGAGGTTATGTTGCATTGTATGGACTCTTCATGCCTTTGAAGAACCCTTCAAAACTCTTGTGCTTCCTATAATCCATCAATGCTACACACCGATTAAAGGTGGTTGGAAATGACAAAATTTTGAAACTAAAACTGATATAGAATTATCGAGGGAGATCCCTGAATCCAACACACAGAAAGGGTCCCTTGCTCTATAAACCAAAAAAAAAACTACCAAGGCATTAATAGACTAGAATTTTCCGAAGTCAAAATCGAGAAGACTAGAGTATTTAGAGCCCAACATAACCAAATAACCATATCCCCAAAGGATAATGAGTAGAGCGTCTAAAGACAACAGTGGACTGTAAGTGAAACCCATGGAACTACAGGGGTATATATCGAACAAGAGCCAAGGAAAAATATTGAGAAATAAAGGAATAATCATAACACAATAACCACATGCTAAGCATGACCAGATTCCAAGAACCAAAACACATAAATAACCACACATTAATCACAGCCTGATACTAAAACATTCAAACATAAATTACAAAATACAATCTAGAGACTAAGAGTGACTATTACCAGTAAAATTCCAGGCTCAATGGCCTTGCTCCAAATGACATTGCTAGCTTCTTCCATACACCAATTCATTATCCCACCTTGTTAACGAAAAATCTCGTCGAGGGATTCAAGAAACACGACAAAGTTTAATTTGAGCATGCAAGAGGGAGGTGGGCTAGTCCTTTTGAATATGGTCCCCTTGTTTGATATATGAAGATGATGCCATTGAGAGAAGTGGTGATTTACTGGAGTTAAGGAATTGCATGATAATGCTACCCCCCATTTTTTCACAGTTCCCCTTGATCAAGGAGGCAACCTCGTTGGGAAGGGAATTCTCTCAAAACTTGGAAAAATGATACCTTGTGCACACTACAAACTTCCTTATGGATTCAAGCTACAATCAAAGCAAGCTTGCTATCGAATGGGGTTGATTTTAGGACCATAAATTTTATAATTTTGCTTGAATCTTCTATGACAAGAGATTTTGTTCTTGTTTACTTTGCTAGGAGAAGACCCTCACAAATAGCATAAGCCTTGACTTGGTTGTTTGTGGACTTTCTTAGATCCCAAGAAAAAGTTGTTTCAAGTTTTCCATAAGATCGAATATGATCGCCCCCCCACCCTCGTGCCTACCACTTCTATGTTTCCTTTGGATGCTTCATCAAAGAAAAGAATGGACTTTTGGTTAACTTTCCAGCTCTAAAATTCCTACGCATCCATGTGAAGCTACCATGGTATGCATACATTTGGTTTGTAAGTGCTTAGGCTAGTACTCTGGGCTAAAAGAGAGAATAGTTGGAACTAATCTTTCTCATTTGGATCCAATGATTGACGAACACCATTTTCCTTACTTCTCAAATTGATATGTTTGACGAGGAGGCACTTTCCGTTGGAAACTATAGATTTGGGGTTATCTAACTCTTGATTGAAGATAACCCTATTGCAAGCCAGCTATATTTTCCAACAAAGAAAATTGGGAAGAACAATCCATAGTCTTTTTAGAGTAGGTTTGTTTTTTATATTGCCCTTATAAATTTTAGTCCATAAGGAGAGCATATCCTTACAAGAGCTAGGCATGTGTGATTGATGGATGATTCTGACAAAAATGCTTTTCCATACTTGTTTAGTGAAAGTGCAATCAAAGAAAAGATGATGAATTGTCTCCTCATTAGAAAGGCATAAGGCACACCGAGAAGGGATTGAATTCCCCTTTTTTTAGGTTTTTTTCCATAAGAAGCTTATTGTGGACTATTATCCAACAAAAAATGTTAATATAAAAAAGGCTATCAGTTCACCAAACCTGATTCCAGATAGGCAAATGTCGAGGAAGAGGAAGGGACTAGAGTTGACGGAGATAACTATTCTTAACATTGTATTCCAAGGCTCCCTAGCCTGTAAAATTAGGAGTGAAGAAATCCCACGGAGTGCAACCTTTTAAAGAAGCAAAAAGGTTGGAAGCGAGGTGATGAACACTGTTAGGATATTTAGACACTTAGGACTTAGTGAAGATCGACTTGGTCTAATGTGTCGTTAGGTAAAAGTGTGTTTCTTTAGTATGCATTTGTAGTTAGGCAATCCGACGATCACGATATGTTCCCAACATAGAGTGATTTGATGATTCATATTCTCCTCGATCTTAACGACTACATTGATCTATGGCTTAGCACCTGATTGGTCCATGATCTATATTTAAAGGGAATGGAGGGAAATTTTTCGATGGTTGATTGTGATAAAATCTCTTGTAAATTTTTTCTTTTGCATTAATAAATTGATCCAAGTGACCGCGTCGTGGATGTTTCCCCACAAGGGTTTTTACCATGTAAAAACATCAATGTGTTGATATTTGATCTAGTTGTGTGAGTGGTTAATGAAGGTGTGAGTCCTCTATTGGAATACTTGTGTTGTCGAACATGGTATCATAACGCATTTGAAGACCTGCTCATATTGTAGATTGAGATCTTGAAGTCAAGTTGTCGCATCTCTAGTTTATGCTATTTTTGTAAATTTATGGGTCGAGAGGATTGTTCCATTGCGTTTGGAGCACTTCTTTTAGCTAAAAACTCATTTCGTTTCACTCAGAAAGGTTTTTGTTTTCCCAAGATACGACCATTTTAGTCAGATCCGAAGGTAAAAAGCATGAATATGCCCTTTCAAATTTTGACAAAGATAATATTTCAACTTTATTTTGGTTTTCTATTTTTTATTTCCAGGTTGCTACTCTTTTCGATTTGTGCATGCTCTTTGCCTTGCACTATGTGTGATCTCAACAAATTAAAAATAGTGCGGAAAGGGTTTCTCCTTTGCGTATGCTCTTTGCCGTGCGCTCTATGGGATCTCGGTAAATAAAAAATAGAGGGAAAACTTGCATTTTTCGAGTAAGCTAATCAAGATCTAACCTTTATTGTTGTCGAGAAGCGATTTTTTTTTCCTGTGTGAACACATAAAAATAGTTTTTTTTAGCACACACTCCAAGGTCGTCTTCCACATGTTGAGGCCTCAACACTTCCCTTTATTTTTTACAGAAAATAAAGGGGGTCCCATTTAGATTTTGGAAAACACTAATTTCATTTGCATTTGATTTTGTCTTGCTTGATTTGAAAAGATAATTTGATGGTTTCTTTTCGTTGGTGTTTGATTTTACGCACTTCTTGTTACCAATTCTTTTGGCTTATCTTTCATGAGATGAGGATGCAGTGATATATTATTGCCAAAACAAAAATCATTAGCGGAATCCCACTCATGTATCTAGCTTAATGACTATGATTTCGGTAATGGGTTGGTTGTGTTACTTGTTTTGACACCTTTTCCCACTTAAGTAATGATTGCACCATTTGAGTTTTGGCCCCTTGATTATTCAACATTGTTTGTGTGCTCATTTGAATGTAATTCCATGCCTTGATTTGCATAAAATGGATTATCACGATGTTTCGCCAAGGTTCAGTTTTCGGTCCATTAGTGAGTTAATTAAGCATTTTGGTAGATCAAAATGCTTTAACTAAAATTCAAATTTTAAGATGGTGCTCCACGCCTAAGAAGAGTATATGTCAAAGAATGGAAGCGAGCTAACAATTTTGGGATTTGCACAATGTTTATTTTTAAAAGCCTTGAATTTATGTTTAAAAAAATCATGCATTTTTATAATTTCCTATTCTTTGGCAAAATAAAATCAACTCAAATAAGGTTTTCCCAAATGCATTTATTTTACGCCTTAAAAGAATGTATATCAAAGTTCAGTGGCGAGCATATAGTTTTCAGTTTGAGCTAGGCATAAATGTTTACAAATATTTTACTTTCGGTTAAAAAATGAATTTTCCGTGCTATTTTGCTCGTTAATAAAATTGATTATTGTTGGGTCACTGATTTTTCATAATTTTTCCATCATTTACAGTCATCCATTTATCCATTTGTGTTATTCCTTCACCCATTGATCACCCCATTTACTACAATTTCCTATAAAAACACCATTATACATCTCTTTATGCTTTGGTGGTTAATTATCATGTATTTCTTTTATTTTTGATGAATTAATTAGGAGTATACATTGGTTTTACTAATGAAGGTTTGTAAGTTCAATTTATGTAGCTAGAAATCAATTTCAGCAGCCACCTCTATGACCAGGATATTAGCACAGCTCCACAGGAAGATCTATCACATGGGTTTTCTCACTAGGACCTCCAATATGGATGTATGTTGCTCAAAACTCACCCAGGTCACACATGCGAGCCTCCAACACTTGATTAAGCTCTTGGCCAAAGATTTTCCTTAGTTTCCAGGAAATGGTTTGCGACACTATTCCTGAGAAAACAAAGGCATATCTTGGAAATTCGGAACATGGGTTTTTCCAAAACATGCCCATTTAGGTTCCAATAGAACGATTTCCTCAAAATGTGAAGGATCTGAGAGATTTGATCGATTTTTCAAATTAGATTTTCACAGAATTATAGTCGTGGTCACTTTTTGAGATCCGTGAGAAATGGATCTATGTGATCTATTTTGAATTGCATAAATAAGTGTAATTAGAACCTTCAAGGGGGGATCTAAGTCTTGTTATTAGAACACTCTGATATTTTTAATAAACTTCTGTTGTTGGCTTCATATTATCCGATGTGAGCATTCTGTTGATTCACAAATGATTGAACAATGTAGTTCTGTAGTAGTTCTTGATACATCCACTTTAGCAGCACAACTAAGCCAGGAAGGTCCCCCTGTGTGAGGCAGCATTGCTCTGTTTTTATTTCAGTGTCACTTAGTTACAACTAGATTTTATGTTTTGTTAATGGTCTTAATTATTGTTAGTTGTAGTTGATTTGAGTGTGTTTAAATTTACATTTCTTAGTGTTTGGTGTGTTTACTTATCTAGAGTTTCATTTCAATTCTTAGTTTGATGTGATGTATCGATACAGTGAAGGCTATTCATACGAATATTCCGATTGAATAAAGTCTTGATCATTTTCAATTGCAGAAGTCAATAGCTAAACTATAAATATATGATTAATTGATTTCGTGATTGCCTTATAACAATTCTTTACATGGAAAGAGGATTTAAAAATGTCCAGAACCACAACTGTTTTGAATTAAGTTAGATAGTAATTATTTTTCATAGATTAAATTGTGTTTTCATTTCAATAGATAAAGTTAGAAACTAAGACCTAACATAGACTATGCATTACACTTCACAAG
>SNQJ01S0078837.1:0-18261 GCA_010110895.2 Picea sitchensis
TGTTCCATTGAACAGAGGGGCCTTATTGGTTGAATTTCCTTCATGGCTTGACATGTTTAAGCTCTAGGATCTACCCTTAGATAAAAGGGGCCGGATCTGATACCAATTGTTGGACAACTGCGAGGGGGGGTGAATCAGTTGTTACCGTGCTTAAACAATTATGCTTATTTTAAAATCTTTACAAGGCACTCAATGATGATCACAATAATGTAGGGAAATAAACTAAGGCACATTCAACATCAGTCACATATATGAGAAACACAGAGACATATATTTCTTGAGGAAACCCCTACAGGGTAAAAACCTCTTTTTCTTTATATGATAAGTAATATTTACATTCTTTACATTATCATACATATGAGCTCCAACTCATTGTGAGGTTACAGCCTGTGTTTTGCAAGCTGCAACTTGCTTAGAGCACCAATTCTCTGTTTTCTCTAGCACCCACTAGAAGGAAGCACCGACTCCCTAGTTTTTTCTAGCACCAACTAGAAGGAAGCACCAACTCCCTGGTTTCTTTAGCACCAACTAGAATGAAGCACCAACTAGAAGGAAGTTACAACTCCCTGTGTTCAAGCACCCACTTGAACCTCTGAGGACACCAGTCCTCCCTAGCACCTCCCAACCTCCCTGAAATGTAAATTCTTTGTTCCTAAAACTTATTACAGCGATATAGAGTTATTCAATGGCTTACCAGCTTTGTAGCTATTCTGTTACACTGCTCTGCCCTGTCTGCATCAGTGTTTTCTGCACACCCCTTTCACTTTCTGTTCTTCATCCTTTTATGCTCTCTGCGCCATATCCCTTCAATGCACCATTCCTCTACTGTGCATTTATGTTCCTGCACTCTGCCTCCTTGCACACACCTGAATTCTCCTCCACAGCGACAACCCTCATTCTTCTTTCTTCAGCATTCTTATAGTCTTTGTTGTCTTTGTGCATGCAATATTCAATATGCCTCTACATGCTCACTCCACACTAAATTCCTCCACAACTCGAGTGCTCTGTCTGATCATCATTGTGACTCTTCATCTTCTCTGGTGGTTCCCACCACGCGCCCAACATCACTGAGTGTTCTCCTGAGATTCCTCAACCTCTCTGGCAGTTGAGACTCCTTGTCTTCTTTGGCACAGTCGAGCTTTATGCCATATGTTTCAGTTACAGACTTCAACGCTCATCCATCTATCAATCCCTCTAAGAATCACCTTCCTTCACTGGGCGAAGCTTAGAGACTCTTCATCTCCTCTGGCGATCACATAGAAGTGTATTCAAGTCCTCTAGCAGAAACCATCAATGGTTTCTAGCAGTTACACTGTGTCGTGCTACAATAGCCCTCCGATATTTGTTCAAATTCACCTGCACCATTGGACTGGCTTCATGAGATCTTGCATTCATTTTGACATTTCTGTGGCCAAGCTTAGCACCTCTAGCTTCTACCTCCATCTTCCATCAATTTGACCAATGGCTATGACCACACGCTTATGCATAAAGCGCTTCTACGATTTCTCATTTCATGAATTTCAACACTATGCTCCGTTGACCCCAAGTCAACAAAATTTCGATCGCTTGCCACATGTCCTATGATTCGATGGTCCAGATCTGATCTTAATTCAACGGCTGTGATTGAATCACGATTTCGCATATCGCGATTTCACATATCGCGATTTCGCATATCGCGATTTCGACATTCTTGTTGCATTGTTTTCTTTGCCTCTCCATGTCGCGATTTTTGAAACTCCGATATGGAGTTAGATCAACGGTCTAGATCTAATCCTGATTTAACGGCTGCGATTGAATCGCAATTTCACATATCGCGATTTCGACATGCTTGTTGCATTGTTTTCTTTGCCTCTTCATGTCGCGATCCCCGAAACCCCGAAATGGCATGGGATCAATGGTCTCGATCAACACTTGATCTGATGGTTTATATCATTTCGCGATTTCGCATTTCGCGTCTTCGACATACTTGATGTTCAGTGTTCTTGTCACTTCAAATTCTCGATCCAAAAAACTCCAAAAAGGAGTTGGATCAATGGTCCAGATCACATCTTGATCTGACGGTTGCGATTAAGTCGCGATTTTGCATATCGCGAAATCGAGATTCCTATGGTTAATAATCTTTGACATGTCCAACACTCGATCCGCAAAATTCCGACATGGACTGGAATCAACGGTCCAAGTTCAACCTTGATCTGACGACTCAGATTAAGTCGTGATTTTTCATATCATGATATCGGGATTCCTTATGTTAATATTCTTTGACATCTCCAACACTCAATCCTTGAAACACCGAAATGGACTGGGATCAACGGTCCAGATTCAACCTTGATCTGACAGCTCAGATTAAGTCGTGATTTTTCATATCGCGATTCGCCCGCTTCTCCTTGTACTTTAAAGAACGTGCAGTTTCTGCTTGATCCAACGATGGTCGGAGCCTGCGCTTGAATCCAACGCCTGAGATATGTCCTCCTCTTGAGCGTGCTCTTCTTGTCTACATTCATATTTGACAGCCATCGGGAATTCAGGATGGGATCCAACGATCACTAACACTTCTCCTCCCGATTATCACTGCATTGTTGATCATCACTATTGTACTCAAGCCATCATCGATGATGTACTTGCCATCAATGACAAGCATATGCTTCCTGTAAAACATGCCAACACATACACACATATAAACACATCTAAACAAACAGATCAACAAACTGTTTGACGAAATACCTCACTCAGAAAAAGTTTCAAAAAGACACCAAAATTGTGATGATCCTTGCATAATGGCTTGGGATCATTACAGACTAGTGCAACATCAATTGAAGTTCTTTTTGTTTATCAGTATAGGAACAACTCAAGTTATATACTCTCGCTTTTATGTATTTCTGATGGTATAGTTTTTTTCTTTTTCAAACGAACTTATGGAGACTGGGTCGGTTTCCCCGAGTGGCGGCCCAACCATCCCTTCACTTATGTAGATAGCACAACTTGGGGACCTCTGATCTGGTTTCCTTTTGTCATATCGAGGGATACCCCTTAGTCCTTTTTTGTACATTATTTTACTCAGTAATATAGAATCTCAACTCACGTACAAAAACAAAAATAAGAAGAATAAAAGGTTTTTTAAAAAAGGTTGGACTAGAGATGTTACTTGTTTGTTAAACCATTGAATAATAGTTGAAAATGTGACTCCTCAAGATATCAATTTATCCTTAAAAGTAACATAATAACTAAGTTTAATGAGAAAATGTGGAGCAATAAGGAAACTAAAAATTAGAGAAATATGAAAAAAATCATTAACACCAAGTTAGAATATCAAAACTATATTTCTATTATTGGGAACTCAAAAATGAAAATAAATATTGTAAAGATAAGGACAAATTACCTTGACTTGGAAGAATCAATAACATTTACAAGACAAATAAAGTAGATAAAACTTTATCTTGGAATGCCCATCCTATAAAGACATTAAATCCAATTTTAATAGCTCCATAAATTGTTTAGCCATCAAAATAAAATAAAACTCACAAACTTCATTTCCAAGTTATTCATTGATAAAAACAACATGATAAATGCAATTAATTGTAATGAGAGTATATATGTACAATTATGATGTGTTGCATATGTAATAGAACTAGATTGTAAAAAAATGAGACTCGATAAAAGGAAAAATTTTAAAAATAAAGTGGATCATATATAAATACATACATATACATATATAATGAAATAATCTAGAATAATTATGGATCTTCATTTATATATTTTGAGAATCAATAGATTTGTCTTTGATTTCATTTTGATCCCTTTTGATGGTTAATAGATATGAGGTTAAGATGGACAATTAATTTGATTTCTTAGGTTCAAACTGAAGTTGGTCTCAGTGAATGGTAAGAATAATCATCATCACTAAAAATTATATAGTGAATGAAATAAGAAAGAAAATTGTTAGAAAATGAAAAGGAATAAGGTAAAATCCAACTAGTTTTCCAACTTACAAGGTCATTAATTAAGAAATTTAGAAGTGGGTTTCCCCTAACTAATATGTCGAAGAAACCATGACCAAATATGGCATTGAATGTGAAAATTTATAATTTTATATTTAAACTTATCCAAACCCACACTTAAATCCTAACATGCATGTCAAGGCTTTTGTTGAAGCTCAAATCTGTTAGGACCCAAACGACATCCTCACAAGCATGTAAATCCCCCTGCTTTTTTATAGAGGTGATACTCCTCTTTAATTTAAGATTTTCTTTGGGATTCTAGATATTCAAAATGTGAAACTTTGCCGAAATCCTTCATGGTAATCAAAGAAATATAAAGATTGCAAAAAAGATAAACTGAAAATAGTATACTAATCATTATATTTTTTTTCTCTTTTATATAATTATTCAAAAGTTTTATTAAGTTAATAATAGTATAGTTTTTAATGTCTTTATCTCATAGTTTTTTTTTAAAGCAATGTCCAACAACAATATGTCGAAGTGATTTGAAAAAGTGATTTATATCAATTTTATAATTATTTTTAATAATATAAAAAATTAATACCATAAGTTACTAAAAATAACTAAATAACATTTATGATGATTCAAGTCCTTATAATAAAGTGTTTTTGGAATTTTTCTCGAATCTCCAATGAATTATTAAAAGGAAAGGTACACCTTTATATTTATATTATGAAAATATATTTTTCTTATTATAATATTGTGTGTTTTTGAAATTATTCAAGATTGTCCAATGAATTATGAAAAACGAAAGGTATACCTACACCTTTATACAGCTTGAGTGGGCCTAATGGTTAAGAACATGTGTTTCCTCTTAAGAGGTCACAAGTTCAAATCTAGAGGGGGTTAGGGTATGTGTACCTCTGTAGACTTTACCAGTCAAATCGTTGGGCGGAGGGGGGTCCCTTGTCCCACAAACAAGGGGGTCTCATATGTTTTATAATAAGTTTCATTATATTTTTTTATTTTTCTCTTTTATACTAAATAATTTTAATATCTATAAGTGTTTTATAATAGGTCACATGAAAATAGAGAGGTAGGGTATGTATACTTCTGTAGTTTCATACACCAATTTGGGGTCTGTTATGGAATAATACTTCTCTTCGGTTTTGAATAGGAATAATACTTATCGACGGTTTTGAAATTATATCTCTACACTTTTGAAATTATATATTTGTCGTTTTGAATGGGAATAATGCTTCTCTGATGTTTAAACGGGAATAATACTTTTCTTTGGTTTTTACCTTTTTTACCTAGAATAATCTATGTAGTTTCTCTCGGTCTCTCCTTAACTTCTCTGCGGGTTTCTCAAATTATTTTTGGCTTCTTCAACCAATTGAGCAATTGGACATGTGAAATGAGGTGAGTCACTTTTTACTTTGATTCAATTTTAATTTAAAATATATTTATAATCTATAAACGTAAAGAGATTTAAATATTTTTTATTTATTTTTTATTTTGAGTTTCATAACTAAAACTTGATTTGAGAGATAATAATGATATTACTTTGATTCAATTTTAATTTAAAATATATTTATAATCTATAAACGTAAAGAGATTTAAATATTTTTTATTTATTTTTTATTTTGAGTTTCATAACTAAAAGTTGATTTGAGAGATAATAATTAATATCATTATTATCAATTAAAAAAAATATTTTCCATTTTTAAAGTCAATCCAAAATAATAATTGTTACATTTTTTTTTCTCTTCTTTTCAATATGAGCACTCCACCACATATTCCAAAAACTCAGCCTAACAGGGGGAGGCCCCCCAAAATCGCCCTAGAGATCCTATATGATTGTATGAATCAGTAGAAAAAAGGAGAGAAGAGAGAGCTACCAAAATTCAAATAGAGTTAGAATCAGTGACAATGAAGGTTAGGATTCAAGAAATGGAAAAATATAAACAATCAACCCAAGAAGGAGGGGTTGAATAAAATCACAAATTGAGATAGGATTAAAGAGCTAGAAGAAAAACTAACCAACAATTTGACCCTCAGTAATATGGAAAACAAATTGGATATCCAACCCATCAAAGAGGAAATGAATAAGCTAATTGAACTGGACCATGAGAGTAACAAAAGAGCCCTAAACCTCATAATTTTCGGTATAAAAGAACAACAAGAGGAGGATAAGCTAGCAATAGTAAAAGAAAAATTAAATAATAAATCACAAATTGATACAACTTACCTCATAAAAGAAAAGAGGCTAGGAAAAATAATTGATCACAAAGATAGGTTGATCAGTGTCAAAGTAAGTTGTAATGACCATAAATATAGCATACTCAGTAAATATTCAATCTTAAAAGGGTCGGGAATATTTATAAATGAAGACCTCATTCCCAAAGACCAAGTTGAATTAGGAAAGGAAATTCAAAAGGTAAAAGAAGACAGGAAAGAAGGAAAATGGGAAATAATTAGAAATCCAAAAGCTATTGTTAGGGATAGAGAGCAGAAGGATAATAATAAATAGGAATTTGGCACACTCGGGATCCATTTTTGGAATTGTCGTGGATTTCCATGGCACAAAGGTCCTATGATAAGTTGGATCCCAAGTGATATTGATATTATTTGTCTAGTTGAAACTTGGGAGCATGAGGAGTCTAAGGTCCCTAACATAGAAGGATTTGTCTTGTGGTCGACATGGAACAAAAAATCCCACCATAGAGGGATAGGAGGCATAGCTTGTTATATTAGAAATATCATTTCTCTTCACATTCAAGTTCATAAGATTGATCCTTTCAATCAATACATTTGGATAGAAATTTCAGACACCAATGCTAAGAAGATGTATATAGAAATTTGTTATTTTGCACCTAATAATTCTACTTTTCATAAGAAAAACAATCTAGATAACAATTGTCCCTATAATAATTTAGAAAAAAACATTTATAGTTTGAAAAATGAAAGGTAATATCCTCCTGCTAGGACTACAACTAAACAAGATACTCTTTTAAGTACCGATTCCAACCATAATACTTTATGGTTAGATGATGACTTTGTTTTATCTAATAGTGTAATACCCCAAGGCTGAGCTCCTTCTGAATTGTAATTTTTCTTATAGGTTGGTGAGCCAAGTGGTTGTAAGATGAAAGAATTATGTGTTTATTAGGTTGTTCAGCCAGATTCTAAGGCCAATGAGCTTGATTTTTGTATATGTAAATATGGAAAACATTAATAAAAAATATAAACATTGTTGTGTGTAGACCGACCACGAAGAAGAGTTATGGGGGACTAAACTCCATTAGGTAGGGTAAGGAAGGGGGGATAAGTATTTGGGCCTAGGGGCTAAGATAGGGGGCTTACCTCTAGAGGAAAAATATTTTATTATTATTACTAAAGACTAAGGTGAACATTATATTTTTTGTTATCCTAAGTTCTTGGTAAGTGGGACATAAGCTAAATGGAGTGCATGTAGCTCCAGGAAGACAAGTGTCGACCTAGGTGCATGCAGCTAAAGCTAAAGCGTCAGCTCATGTTGGGGGGGTTCATTGGTCATTTTTCCATCATCCACTTGAGTTCGTCCTGCCATTCTGGCATCTTGCACGTGAACCCGATTTTTCTCTGCGTCTGACCTCTGCATACCCTCACACATCTCTGAAAACCAGAAAGGGAAGTTGACCTATGTGATTCGGTGAACCCAGTCTATCCGCACCTGCAGATCCGAGTCTCTACCTTAACCATTTTTGGGTTGTTTCTTTCTGTTTTATAAGCAGTGTTGTGTCATAATTGTTGGTTGTGCAGCCACGCAATTCCTTGACGAGGTGTGGCATGTTGTCGTCGACTGTTTCTTACTGAGCCTTGATATGTTCTAGTGTTCGAATGTTTCCTTTTTAGGTGCCCATGCCCATTTTTCCCTGTTGTTGTTGATGTCATCCGTAACCGGATGTAGCTGAGTCGAAGACTAGTTGAAGAGGCAGGTTGCCAAGCCTGTGAGAAAATCTCCCAGGTGAGATTTTGCTGGGAAGTGAGTTCTCCTAAAATGGAGTCCTGTAGCAACTGCAGTACTCTGAGACTTCTGGTCCAACCTGTTGTTGAAGCCCAAGGTAAGGGAGGTGTACTAGCCGATGGACTTGTATTAGTGAAGGTTTATCCTCCTGGGGTGGAGAAGGCATGTGGGGAATGAGGGTCTGTGTGTTGTGGGTGTAAGTGGCTCCTGGAATAAAAGATCCTTCCTGTTGCTTTGTGCAACTTCCTTGTTGTGCTTTCCAAGCCTAGAATTCCCTTGCCCAGTGGATTTTAGTCTCAGCTCGGGGGTGACCTATTGTTGATAGTGATGAGTAGCGTGGTATAAGGATGGGAGGTTCGTGAAAGGTCTGCATGTAGTTGGTGGATTTACTCCATATAAAAGATAAGTATCATTGTTGTTTTTAATTATGTATTTTATGTATGTTTTGTGATGCTTGTATGTTTTCATGTATTCCTTTGCATGTATGGAATGTTGTTAATTCTATTTAAGTCTGTATGATGGCAGTAACTCTATGTTAAATGTGTTAAATTAATTATTATGCATATATATTATATAAGTTGTAAATTCAGTGTGGTAGCATTACCCGATACTCGTGTTGGCCAGGGATGTTACCATATGGTATCAGAGCATGGTTACAACACTGAGCCTGGATGGGCCATGTTAGTGGTTAATGAGACAAAGATTTCAGAGTGAATTGTTGTCAAAAGGGATAAAATTCGAGGTTCAGAGTGTCTCTGGGTGTAAGGAGTGCGTCGATAGAGTCTTTGACTCAAAAATCTTGGGAGAAGTAGATTGAGTTTTCTCATGAAAGGACAAAAATATCTATTGCAAGGAGTGTACAGGTCCAAAAGTCGACTAATTATTGAAGCAACCTTCTAAGGATAATTAGTTCGAGAAATGAAGCTCAGGAGGAGGAGCGACATCAGTCATCAGATCTGTTGTTGGAAGGAGTCTGGACCATTAAATCCGTGTCTAGGAGAAGCAAAGGAAATTCACTTTGGAGGATTTCAAGTGTGGAGTGTGACAAACTCGCAAAGTCCCAAAGGTCGAAGTAGATCGCAACCGTCCGTTACGAAGGAAACACGTCAAGAGATCGTGTACTTCAGGTGGAAGTACTTCGTGAGGAGGCAAGTGTTGTGAGTTTGAAACTCCCGAAGCCCGAAGTGTCAAAGTCACTCATAATCGTTGATCATGAAGGAGGACATGCGTCGATAGATCATGAACTTCGGGGAAAAGCACTCCGGGCAAAAGCGAGCATAGAGGAGTTGAAACTCCCAAAGTTCGAAGCTTCGAAGCCCGAAGAGACAAAGTGGTGAGTCATGGGGACGTCACCTGGAGGTGACATGGACACATGGGATGTGTGCCTTGTGTCAGTGGGTTTCGAACCCATGGAAGATTTAAATGGCATTTGGAATGTGGCGTGTGTCACCCATCTAAATGGGCCACGTATCAGCTGCTAGTATTCCACCATGTGGCATTCTGTATGAGAAAGGTTAGTGGGGCCCGACGTTACGTAACGTAGTTAAAGGTCGAAGGATCCATAGTGGCATTGATCATGATACATCAAGATTGACGGCCAGAAGGCATTGTGGAGACCCAAGTTGCACAAAAGTTAATTATCCAAGGCGGTCCCGCAATCCAAACCGTGGTTTCACCAAGTGGTTACGTGTCAGCATCAAAATAATTGCGGTATGAAAGGAGGGTTACTCCAAACCACCATTGCATGGCCCCGCAATTGAAAAATATTAAGTGATGTGATGTAATGACGTCACCAAAGCTGATTGGGAATGTTCAGAGATTAACATTTCGGATGTGAGGATGCGAGATCCTCTGAAGCTCCGAATCCCGAAGACTCGAAGTCCAAGAACTCAGACACCTGAGGTTCCATAGTGAGTGACAGTCGTTGGATGTTGGGTAGACTTGGATTTTTGATCCACTCTGCTTCACGATTTCGGTAACTCAGAACTCCGAGAGATTGTTGTGTTATGCTTTGAAAATTTTCAAAAATGAAGGCCCAAGTAAGCACCTTTTGAGTTAAGCGCTTGGTCACGGCCCGTGATCACATGGGTTGGGGACTTTGAGGAAGGGGATAGTACCTAAAAATTATTACAGAGAAGAGAAAATATCTGAAAGAAAATGAAATCTGAACATTTTCTTAAAACAAATTGGTTTATGAATGCTGTGGGAATTGTTAAGGATCGATGGCCTGACAAATTCTGGTTGACTGCACGCTGTGTTTGCAGAGTTCACTGAGTGTCAAGACCATAGATAATTTCCATTGAGTGCAAAGAAATGGAGGAGGCACAAAATGCTTCTAGTTTAGAGAATGAAGTAAAAGGAATGGATGACCATTTGGGAGTTGAAGAATCGAACTCCAATGGGCACAGAGGAGAGATGGACAAGGAAGAGCATATGATGAAAATCATTGAGCGTTTGAAGAAAGATGCCCAAGCTCACCGAGATGATAACAAAAATCTCATGAAAACCAGGGATCAACAAGGAAAATTCAAATTGAAGTCGATGAAGATTCTGGAAAGAATCCAAAAGAAGTTGGATAAGGAGAGTGACTCAAGAAAAACAGGGGGTCGCAAAAACCCTGAGCAGAAAAGAAGATCAAGAAGCGCTAGAAGGGATTATCATCACTCCCTAAAACATTCCAATAAGGAGGTACACAGTAGTTCAAGCCCATCTCCTACCAGAAAACATAGGAGATCTGGAGTGGATGAACTGAAGGGTGAAATGAACAACATTAAACCTCCTACGTTTGACAGAGAACACAAGAAAGATGAATACGTTGAGACATGGTTGTTGGGAATGAGGAAATATTTCCAACTGCAGAACTATTCTTTTCATGCAGAGGGAAGAATTACCATTTACCAACTTAAAGGAAAGGAATCCATATGGTGGGAGCAGCTTGTGCAAGTACAACACATTAGAGAGAAGAATGTTACATGGAGGGAGTTCAAGAGACATTTTGAAAAGAAGTATTGAACTAAGAGATACTACGACAGAAAGATAAAAGAGTTCTTTGAACTCACCCTCGACAGCCTGACCATTGATGAATATGAATGAAGGTTTTTGGAATTGTTGAAGTATGTCCCCTTCATCAAGGACGAGACTGTCAAAATTCAAACATATCTGAGTGGACTTCCATATTCCATCAATGACAAGATCTAGTATGATGACCCAAACACTATGGAAGAAACTGCAAGGAGAGAAAAATGCTTATATGATCAGCAAAAAGAAAAGCCTACTTTCCAAAAAGCTTGGGAAGACAAGAGGAAGTTTAAGAGGGAGTAGAGGAAAAAGGGAATCAAACCACCATTTTTCAGGAATAGCCCTCAAGGACATCCGGGTTTTAGAGATCCCAGGAAGACTGAAGTGAGTGGACAAATGCCAAGACATCCACCTATAGAATGTTGGGGCTATAAAGGAAATCATAGGTACAGAGATTGCCCCCACATAAATGACAAAGTGAGAGTTGTCCAGGATGTTTAGAAGGCAGAAACAGTGGAGGACATGGGCAGTATAGTACCAAGTATCTATGCATCCCTGGACAACAAGCAAGAAAAATATCATTCGCACATGATTGAAGTGGAAGGTATGATCAACAACCATGCCTTTACTATTTTAATTGATTCAGGGTCTAGCCATAGTTATGTAGATCCTAGAGTGGTGGAAAGTTTGCAATTGTCGAGAAGAAAACATGGAAAATCTTGGTTAGTGTAGATGGCTACAAGAACCAAGAGAAAGGTTACAAAATTGGTTAAGTCCTATCCAGTGGACATGAACAGACTGAGCATGAGAGATGAATTGAACATTTTTCCTTTAGGTTCCTATGACTGTCTAATTGGGATGGATTAGTTGGACCAGAACCATGCCATCTTAGACTGTCATAACAAGGCATTCACTTGCTTGGATGAGGAAGGGAATCGGAGAACAATCCAAGGAATTCCCAGGGCAGTTACTGTTACAGAAATCTTAGCAATGCAGCTGAAGAAGTGCTATAGGAAAGGTTGTCAATTATTTCCATCCCACTTGGAGGAAGAACCTGAGGATAAGGTGTCCAAGATCGAATACCATGCAGTACTAAAGGAGTTTGAATATGTATTCCAGGAGGTACTGGGACTACCCCCAAAAAGAGATATTGAATTTTTTGTAAACTTGATGCCTGGAGCAGTGCCATTATCAAAAGCTCCTTAAAGAATGAGTACACCAGAGCTGAAAGAACTGCAATTGCAGCTTGAAGAGATTCCGAAGAAGGGGTATATACGCCCAAGTATGTCACCTTGGGGATCCCCGGTCCTATTCGTGAAGAAGAAGGGTGGGAGATTGAGATTGTGCATCGATTTCAGACAATTGAACAAAGTGATTGTTAAGAACAAGTATCCTCTGCCAAGGATCGATGATCTCTTTGACCAGTTGAAGGATGATAAGATATTTTTGAAAATAGACCTTAGATCAGGATTCCACCAGTTAAGAATAAAGGATGAAGACATCAACAATACCGCCTTCAAAACAAGGTATTGTCATTATGAATTCACAGTGGTGATTTTTGGGTTGTCAAATGCACCCGTTGTTTTTATGTGCCTAATGAATGGTGTATTCAAGGAATATCTAGACAAGTTTGTCACAGTCTTTTTGGATGACATCCTAGTGTATTCCAAGTCGGAGGAAGAGAATGAGCATCATCTGAGGATGGTGCTGCAAGTGCTAAGAGAGCACCAACAGTATGCCAAATTGAGCAAGTGCTCATTTTATCAAAAGCAGATCCATTACTTGGGGCATATCATTTCAAAGGATGGGATAGTTTTAGATCCTGGGAATATAGAAGCCATCAGGGAATGGTCAGTGCCAAAGAATTTGATAGAATTCATATCCTTTATGGGTCTAGCTAGTTATTACAGAAGGTTCTTTGTAGGGTTCTCAAGGATAGCTCACCCTCTCACTTCCTTGCAAAGGAAGGAGAAGAAGTTTTAGTGGATAGAAGAATGTGAGAGAAGCTTCCAGCGATTGAAGCAGTTGTTAACTAGTGCTCTAATCCTGAGGATTGCAGATATGAATGAAGATTTTGTAGTGTGCACAGATGCATGCAAAGAAGGATTGGGAGGAGTCCTCAACCATAATGGATTTGTAATATTTTATGAGTCCAGGAAATTGAAAGAGCATGAAAAGAACTATTCCACTCATGATTTGGAGTTGGCGGCCATCGTTCACACTCTAAATAAATGGAGGCATTACCTCATGGGAAGGAGGTTCAAACTGAGGACATACCATAACAGTGTGAAGTATTTGTTTGATCAGTCGGCTTTGAATGCTAGGCAGAGTAGGTGGTTAGAATTCCTTTGTGAGTATGACTTTGATATCAATCATATCAAAGGAAAGGAAAACAAAGTGGTTGATGCACTCAGCAGGAGAGTGCATGAATTACATGCTACAACCATTATCATGTACCAAACTGACATTAAGGGCAAAATTTTGGAAGTTGCAAATGCATATTTCCAATACATGGAGTTGGTAGCAAAGCTACAACATGGTAAGATGCTACAGAAAGTGGAAGATTATAAGTTGGGAGCAGATGGAACACTCCTGTACAAAAACATAATTTATATACCTAATGTCCAGGACTTGAAACTTATGATTTTGAATGAAATGCATAATGTGACTTATCCTGGGCACCCTGGATATCAAAAAATTGTGGCAGCAGTCAAGAGCCATTACTTTTGGCCGGGTATGAAGAAAGAGATTGTTGAATACATTGCCAGATGTATGGAGTGTCAAAAGGTTAAAGATGAGCATAGGCACCCAACAGGATTGCTACAACCTTTACCCATTCTTGAGTGGAAGTGGGAGGTAGTGAAAATGGATTTCATCATAGGATTTCCCAGAACCGGCAAGCAACATGATTCAATCATGGTGGTGGTGGACAAACTTATGAAATCTACCCATTTTATTCCATTAAAGACCTCACAAGGCAGCTAATGTTGTTGATATATTTATGAGCGAAATAGCACGATTTCACGGTGTTCCCAAGACAATTGTGTCTGACAAAGACCCGAAGTTCACTTCAAAGTTTTGGAAGGGGTTATTCAAAGGGTTTGGAACGAATCTGAACTTCAACACTGCTTATCATCTTGAGTCTGATGGAAAAACAGAGAGGGTAAACCAGGTGATAGAATATATGATAAGGATGTATGTGATGAACAAACCATCTAAATGAGAAAACTACCTACACTTGGTAGAATTTGCCTACAAGAATGGCTATCAAGCATCACTGGAGATGAGCCCGTTTGAATCACTTTATGGCAGAAATTGCAACACTCCAGTAAGATGGGATAACCCAGCTGATAGATCAGTAGTTGGGCCAGAGTTGCTCAAGGAAATGGAAGAACAAATGTTGAACATTAAGAAGAACTTGAAAGTTGCCCAAGACAGGAAGAAGAGTTATATTGATAAGAACAGGACCCACAGGGAGTTTAAAGTGGGTGATCATGTTTTCCTAAAAGTGAAAGCTAACAAAATTTCCATGAAGTTGGGAAACTATTCAAAGCTGGCAACCAGATTTTGTGGACCGTTTAAAATCCTAGAAAGGATTGGACCAGTTGCATATATTCTTGCATTGCCTACATCCATGACTATACATAATGTGTTTCATATTTCATTTCTTAAGAAATATGTACCTAATGTTAATCATGCAATCGATTGGAATGTGATTCAGGTGGAGCAAGAAGGCATCTTGCAAGTGCATCTGATGCGTATACTGGACTGGAAAAGAAAGTAGTTTTGGAATCGAGCCATAGGGATTGTAAAATTCTAGTGGACCTGGTACGGTCCCGAGGATGCAACATGGGAGCATGAAGATGCTATGCAGGTAGATTACCCACATATTTTTTAAGATTTTGGAAATCTTGTTGTTGTTTTGTAAATAAGTTGCATTGAGGACAGTGAAAAAATAAGGGGAGGGGATTGTAATACCCCAAGGCCGAGCCCCTTCTGAATTGTAATTTTGCTTTTAGGCTGGTGAGCCAAGTGGTTGTAAGTTGAAAGACGTATGTGTTTATTAGGCTAGTGAGCCATATCCTAAGGTCAATGAGCTTTATTTTTGTATATGTAATTATGCAAAACATTAATAAAAAATATAAACACTATTGCGTGTAGACCGACCACGAAGAAGAGTTATGGGGGAATAAACTCCACTAGGTAGGGTAAGGAAGGGGGGCTAAGTATTTGGGGCTAGGGGCTAAGCTAGTGGGTTTACCTCTAGAGGAATAATATTTTATTATTATTCCTAAAGACTAAGGTGAACATTATATTTTTGTTATCCTAAGTTCCTGGGAAGTGGGTCGTAAGCTAAATGGAGCGCATGCAACTCCAGGAAAACAAGTGTCGACCTGGGCGCATGCAACTAAAGCTGAAGCGTCAGCTCGTGTTGGGGGGGTTCGCTAGTCATTTTGCCATCATCTGCCTGAGTGCGTGTTTCCATTCTCCCATCCTACACGTGAACCCAATTTTTCTCTGCATCTGATCTCTTCATACCCTCACGCATCTCTGAAAACCAGAAAGGGAAGCCGACCTATGTGATTTAGTGAACCCAGTCTATCCACACCTACAGATCTGATTTCGTACCTTAACCATTTTTGGGTTGTTTCTTTCTATTGTCTGAGCAATGTTGTGTCATAATTGTTGAATGTGCAGCCACACATTTCCTTGATGGAGTGTGGCGTGTTGTCGTCAGTTGTTTCTTATTGATCTTTGATATGTCCTAGTGTTTGACTATTGCCTTTTTGGGTGTCCATACATATTTTTCCCTATTGTTGTTGTTGTTGTTGTTACTGTCATCCGTAACCGGCTGTAGTTGAGTCGAAGACTGATTGAAGAGGCAGGTTTTCAGGCCTATGAGCAACTCTCCCAGGTGAGAGAGTTTGTTGGGAAGTGAGTTCTTCTAGAATGGAGTCCTGTAGTAGCCATAGTACTCTGAGACTTCTGGTCCAACCTTTTGTTGAAGCCCAAGTTAAGGGAGGTGTACTAGCCGATGGACTTGTATTTGTAAAGGTGTATCCTCCTGGGGTGGAGCAGGTGTGTGGGGAATGAGGGTTTGTGTGTTGTGGGCGTAAATGGCTCCTGGGATAAAAGATCCTTCCTGTTGCTTTGTGCAACTTCCTTGTTGTCCTTTCCAAGCCTAGAATTCCCTTGCTCGATGGAGTTTAGTCCCAGCTTGGGGGTGAACTACTGATAAGAGTGATGAGAAGCACGGTCTAAGGTTGGGACGTTTGTGGAAGGTCTGCATGTAGTTGGTGGATTTACTCCAGATAAAAGATATGTATCATTGTTGTACTTAATTATGTATTTTATGTATGTTTTGTGATGCTTGTATGTTTTCATGTATTATGTTGCATGTATGGATTGTTGTTAATTCTACTTAAGTCTGTATGATGGCAGTAACTCTATGTTAAATGTGCTAACTTCATTATTATGCATATATATTATATAAGCTGTAAATTATGTGTGGTAGCATTACCCAATGCTTGTGCTGGCTGGGGATGTTACAAATAGCTACAAAATAAGCTCTGAAGACCTAATTGAGAATTTTTTTGGCACTGAGTTGGTCAAGCTCTGCAGCTCTCAAGACCTAATAATTTGCAATGGAGTAATGAAGAGGCCAAACTTCAACCAGATGACTTGTATTCATGGGGTAGGTAGTAGTGTTGTAGATTATGTCATATATGATATCCTCGTTTCCAACCAAATAACAACTTTTGACCTTTTAAATGATCGTGAGCCTGACTCCCATCATAAACCTTTAACCCTAACTCTAAACTTTTCCATGCATAAGAGCGTCATTAAAGCGAATTCTGATAATCAAAGGAATCTTCTTAAAGTTGACATTTTTTAAAGGATTTAAATAGTAAATTAAATCTCCTTATACTATGATATGCTATGCTATGTTATGCCTTATGCTAAAAATTATTATACTTGATCTAGATCTAGAAGAAGTAAAGGAAACTAAAGTCATGAAAATTCGTGTGAAAGAAGTGGAACTTTTAAATTCATGGGCAAATGTAACGCGATGGAAGTAGTCTAGCAAAGAATCGAACTATTATTAGCATATAAACTCTTATTTAGAATGAAGTATATGGTTGGAACATCATGAAGTCTCTGTCTTCTTTATCAATTGTGAAATACAGCTTAATCCCATGTTTCGGAAGGCCTTTCATGGGATACTACGGCACCACGGAAATCATTTTTATAAACTGGGAACCATAAGGCATGGACTTGGTGGCTTTGCAGCCGCCTTTGTTAAAAACTTATATCTAAAAGGAAGGGTAGTAAGCACAAGAAAATATGAAAATAGTTTAACCACTTTTTTTTAGGATGTACTTCAATGTTTGTTAATAATGTTTGGCAACATTTTTATATTTTACAATTAATACAGCTTGAGTGGGCTTAATGGTTAAGAACATGTGTTTCATCTTAAGAGGTCATAAGTTCAATTCTTTCGTATGTATACTTCTGTAGACTTTACCAATACTGTAGTTTTTAATGTGTTGATCTTATAGTTTTTTTTTAATAATGTCCAACAACAATATGTAGAAGTGATATTTAAAAAGTGATTTATATCAATTTTATACTGATTTGTAATTATTTTTAATAATATAAAATATTCAAAAATTAATACTATTTTTTTTATTTTTTTTTTAAAAGGGGAGGAGCCTGCTATAATATATTATCAAAAAACTGCATCAGAATGTACATAGTCAAGAGTCTGAGTCATCCAGAATGCTGCCGGAAACCAGAAACCAGCATAGATACATAGCAAAAACAACTATAAACTATTGACACCTGTCCTGCCCGGAGGAAACCAGGACAGGTGCCTAAAGTCTAAAGAAAACAGTAACATAAAGCTAAAAACCATAGAACATGAAAAGCCTAGGTAATAGGTGACCTGTAATCTTCATTTGTCTTCCGCGTGGAGCCTAGCGGGATGGCGAAAGACTGCGCACAGAGTGGACACTTTCGTCGAGCTGGAGCGCCAGAGTAGGCATCGAGAAGCACGTCCAGGCGTTGGCCCATGAAGAGTGCACGATGCTCCAGGTCAGCCATGTGGCCTCAGAGCTCAAACACCAAGGACAGGTGCTCCTCGCGGAGGAGAAATCCATGCAAGTCATCCTGCCCACCTTCGTCGGGCGTTCTTTGCTTCTCGTCATCCTGCCCACCGCTCCTTTCTTCCATTCCCGGCGCACCTCCAGCATCAAACATAGCCTCCATGTCCTGCCAGGGAACCTCTTCCACAATGCA
>SNQJ01S0078837.1:18271-34769 GCA_010110895.2 Picea sitchensis
CGCCAAGTTCGTAAATGCTCACTCGCTCGAGGAGTCCTCCCATCGCAGAGCTGTGATGGCTATCCTGCATCCGTAGTGCGGGTGTTAAATGGACCACCTCCAGCATTTAAGCCCCGGCTTAATTCTAAGCCATATGGCACACTTTCGCCACATGTCACCCCATACGGAGCCAAAAATTAATACTATAAATTACTAAAAAATAATTAAATAATATTGATGGTGATTCAATTACTTATGTGATTTATATCAATTTTATAATTATTTGTAATTATTTTTAATAATATAAAAATTTCAAAAATTAATACCATAAGTTATTAAAAAATAATTAAATACAATTGATGGTAATTCAAGTACTTATGTTTTTGGATTTTTTATGCATTCTCCTATAAATTATGAAAAGGGAAAGGTACAACTTTATTATATTATGAAAATATAATTTTATATATATATTTATTATAATATCATTTATCCCATTTGTGTAATATTATCATTGTATTTTTTTCTCTCTTTATATTTAATAATTTCAATATCTATGAGTGTTTTATATTTATATTTAATAATTTCAATATCTATGAGTGTTTTATAATAAGTCACATGCAAATCCAGAGTAATATATGTTAAGTCCTTTTCTGAAATTGGGATTACATCTATTAAATTTATGGTTATGATTTAATATATTATCACTTTAATATATTAAAATACACCTTTATACTATGAAAATATATTTTTATATATTTTTCTTATTATAATATTGTTTATTAAAAATAAACTTATGATTATGTATTTAATATATTATCACTTTAATATATTAAAGTACACCTTTTGTACTATGAAAATATATATATATATATATATATATATATTATTTTAATATTGTTTATAGCATTTGTTTACTATTATCATTATCTATTTTTCTCTTTTATACTAAATAATTTTAATATTTAGAAGTGTTTTATAATAGGTCACAATTTTAATATTTATAAGTGTTTTATAATAGGTCATATGTAATATATGTTGAGTCTTTTTATTGGAAATTGGGATTACATTTATTAAGAATAAATTTATGATTATGTATTTAATATATTATCATAAGTTTATTAATAATAAATTTTTTTTTTTTAAAATCATTGAATAATATTTGAAAATGAGACTCGTCAAGATATTAAATTATCTTTAAAAGTAATATAATATCTTAGTTTAATCAGAAAATGTGGAGCAATGAGACTAAAAATAAGAAAAAAATGAAAAAAATCACTAACCCCAAGTTAGAATATAAAAATTATATTTCTATTATTGAAAACTCAAAAATGAAAATAAATATTGTAAAGCTAAGACAAAATTACCTTGACCAGAAAGAATCAATAACATTTACAAGACAAATAAAATAGATAAGATTTTATCTTGGAATGCCCATCCTATAAAAACATTAAATCGAATTTTAATATGGACAAGCTCCATAAATTGTTTGGCCATCAAAATTAAACTTCATCTCATAAAAACAACATGATAAATGCAATTAATTGTATTGAGAGTATCAATGTACAATTATGATGTGTTGCATATCTAATACAACTAGATTGAAAAAAAATGAGACTCGATAAAAGGAAAAATTTAAAAATAAAGTGGATCATGTATAAATACATACATATACATATATAATGTAATAATCTAGAATAACTATGGATCTTTATTTACATATTTTAAGAATCAATAGGTTTGTCTTTGATTTCATTTTGATCCCTTTTGATGCTTCATAGATATAAGGTTAAGATGGATTAGTGTTGATTAATTTGATTTCTTAGGTTCAATAAACTGAGGTTGGTCTTAGTGGATGGTAAGAATCATCATCATCACTAACAATTATATAGTGAATGTTGGATCATATATAAATACATACATATACATATATAATGTAATAATCTAGATTAACTATGGATCTTCATTTATATATTTTAAGAATCAATAGGTTTGTCTTTGATTTCATTTTGATCCCTTTTGATGCTTAATAGATATAAGGTTAAGATGGACTACTGTTAATTAATTTGATTTCTTAAGTTCAATAAACTGAAGTTGGTATTAGTGCATGGTAAAAATCATCATCATCACTAAAAATTATATAGTGAATAAAATAAGAAAGAAAATTGTTAGAAAATGAAAAGGAATAGGGGAAAAGCCAATTAGTCTTCCAACTTGGAAGGTCATTAATTAAGAAAATGAGAAGGGGGTTTCCCTACCTAATATGTCAAAGCAACCATGATCAAATATGGCATTGAATGAGAAAAGTTTATAATTTTATATTTAAATTTAGCCAAATCCACACTTAAATCCTAACATGCATGTCAAGGCTTTATAGACTATCTCGACTTACAACTAATCTCTAAAGCCTTACAAATTTCCCTTGAGCCTTTCTCTACTATTCCCAAACCTTGTAGAACACATTTAGTTTTCCAAGTCACCCAAGCCATCATAGAGTAGATATGAAATCAACAATGTTAAAGAGATAAAGCAACCAATCTCTCTATTGAGTATGCACTCACTAAGAGTAATAAAATATCCACTCACCAAGAGAAACCTAGAAATAAACCACTCCATAAATTAGGAATTACAAATAATTAATCCAAACCTAACAACATAACAATTAATTGATTGATAGACATTTTCCCATTTCTTAGTTGAATATGAATGATTTTGTATAAACACATATGACTCTTCAGTCTCATTTTAGAATACACATGAATCTTCATTCCCATTTTAGAATAGAGGCATATGGGGATAAAAGTAAATATCTTAGGGGATTATTTACCCTTCATATTTTATTTAGGTTCACACAAAAGTACTTTGCATTAATTTAAGTACTAACTAATAAGAATTGGGTTTGGGTTTTTATGAATCCATGCCCCCTCTTTCCATACATATGGTTAAAGTTTCTTTTGGTTTCAAATTCTCAATATATATTATATGTGAAAATATAAGCTATGCTAAAGAGTGAGGGATCCCAAAGTGGTTAGCTTCATAACTAGGGAATTGGTTGAGGGATCCTAGAGAGGTTAGCTTCATAACTAGGGAATTGTTTCATTGTGATGTACATTTACATCAATAATAGCATATTATGAAGAAAAAAAAAACATAATCAAAATGAAATAAAATTTAGCTAAATCACATTCATAATGATAACATCAATAATTCATACAAATACTATAATTTTGTGTCTAACTGATCTAATCATAATATTTATGAAAAAATATCATAATCAAAATCAAATAAAATTTAGCTAAATCATATCCATAATGATAACATCAATAATCCATACAAATAAAATAATTTTGTGTCTAACTCATCTAATCATAATATTTTTATCATTGTTACCACTTGATAACAATGTGGAAATATGATAAAGATTGTATTGAGTTCATATTATATACACCATGTTTATACCTTAAGTCTCACAATCAAAGAGTTATTAGAATGAAATTCATTTTCTTTTGTTTTTGGTAAGCTAGTATGTATTACCTTATATTAACAAAAATCAGAGTACATTGTTTGGATCCTACTACTTGGGATGCCAATAGAGTAAACCATCCCAAGTACTAGGACCATAATGTCAGTAAAGGAAAACCCAAGGGGCCAAAATTTGAAATCATTTTGCAATGTTACCACCAAGGCTTTAAACCATAAACTATTATAACAAGAAAAAAAAGCTTGTTCCTAAGAAACAAACATCTGAATGGGAGCCCAAGTCCTCAAATTTTCTTCCTTTATGACTGTGATTGGTCAAATACGACCATTAAAGGACAATGACATGTTGGTGAAAATGCTCCTAGATCTTTTGATGCTTCTAGGGATGAGAGGAAATTCCCATCGACATGTCAAGTTTTCTATCCATCATCTCTTGCCTGAATTTCTCATTAGCCATGTCACTTCTCAACTCAAAGATGATTCTTAAGTGATCCTTAGAGAACCGGACATTACTAGTCTCTCCATCCTTGTTGAATTTCTAAAGACCATATTTTGGTGACATAGAGTGGTCACCTTCATTATTGGGAGAGGAACCATCACCTATAACTAGAGGAGGAGACTTCATCACCTTAATTGTGACTTCTGCAGAGCTAGCCTTCAGGGATGTGTTGACACCCTCAGAATCAATTCCCAGAATGAAATCCTCCCATTCCACCATGTAGCCCTAAAACTCTACCTCGTCCTAATTACCTCACAGCTCCTACTAAATAGATTTTAGGTCCAAGTGCTGGTATTTTTCATCGAGATGGATACCTGTATTTTTGTGATGAATATTATCATCATTGTCCATTGGGGAAGAAATATTATATCTTCCTATGAAACCCTGGGGAAGAAATATTTCGTCTGTTGTGGTTTACCCCATGCCAAAGAGTGATTTTCCTCTATGGCATGGGATAAACCACAAAAGATGGAATGACACGCAAAAATAAACTCTAATCCCAAGTATGTTATATAAATGAAATGCTAGCAGGACAAGATCAAGAACCTACCTCGTCTGAACATTCGATGAAGACCATCGTTGAGCACACAACTCAAATATTTATCCCTGCACTTGTCCTCAAAAACCAAGATACACAAGCATATGGTGATAATATATAATGTTAAAATAGCATAATCCATAATGGAGGAAGATATGTTGGAAAAAAATGCAGATCGCGACATTAATTTAGGAAGAGTTCAATGATAGATGATGTCCCTTGCAATTTCAGATCAGCTCACTTCCATACCAGTCCAAAATATAGATGATAGAGCAATGGAAAAATGAATATTTCATGGTCAACCACCAAACGTTTGAGCCTTTCCTCTCCCAAATGAACCTTCTCATGTAAAGATGCATAAATTGCGCAGTTGAATAGAAATATTAGAAAAATGCAGAATGAGACAACTCAATTGCAGATAGTTGAAGAGAAAATACCACATAAACAACGTCATAATGTTGGAGCACCCACGTATGGTTTTACAGAATCTCTAGAAATAAATCAGAATGCTAACAATCCTAGGCCTAGAGTTCTTTTGTTCCAAAATCCCAATGTTATTGCAATAGATGAAATTAATGATGAACTTCTCAAAGATGAAGTCCAATTCTTGGATCTCACAGAAGTTAATAATGAAGAACCTCCTGGAATTCTTGAATCAATGGAGATGTATGACAATACAATGTCATTTTCAGAAGAGACTTGGTAGCTGAAGAAGTGAAAATTTTAAATAAAGAACAAGATAATGTGGTCCAACCACTGGCTCAATTAAATAAGTTCCAAGGAATAAATCTCATTCCTCCATAAGTGGAAAAAGAAAAAGGATCTAAAGGTGGCCCTTCTATCCCATAAAACGTTCTTTCTAAATAAAATCACAGGAATGTGGGGCAAAATCCTTAGAAAATTGATGAAAGAATAAGCTCTTCCAAGATGACTTATAATAATATTGATGATCCAACAAAATTACATATTACTCTTCCATTTTTTAAGGTAGTAGAAATTCCTCAACAAAAAGAAAATGTACCCAAAGTATTAGAAAATCGAGACAAAATCTCTCCTTTTTATATATCTTTGTAGACACCTGACATGATATTGCATAATTGTATGGTAGATAGTGGTGTCACTTATAATACCACGCCTCTTTCCATAATGAAAGCAATTGGTTTGGAGGGCACTAAATATTATGGAGTGGGAAAAAGTATTTATGCAATTTATTCGAGAAAATTCCTAGCAAATGGAGAGACTGAAGACTTATATGCATGGATTAGCTCCACACCTCATGTCACAATAGGTTTTACTATAATTTTGGTTGACCAACCCGCAACATATGAAGTTTTTTTAGGAAGGGAACGGTGTTTTCCATTGGGAGGTTACATAATGAACGATTAAATATGTATGATATTTCCAAATAAAGATGGAGGACTCACCAGAGTACCTTGTGAACATAGAAATCTTTTTCTATTCAAGAAGAAAGAAATTGAAGGGGTGGTGGATTACATTGATGTTGGTCATGGAAATTATACCATTTTGTGTGAAGATGATATCAAGATTGAAGATAATTATGAAGTCTCATTCCAAGGATTTTGGAAAATGTTCTTTGATGGAGCTTCCTCAAAAGTTAGATATGGAGGAGTAGTTTCTAAAAATCCTGAAGGATAATTTCATTGTCATGCATTTTGATTACAATTTCAATGCACAAATAATGAACTAGAGTATGAAGCTTTGATTCAAGGATTAATGATTTATCATCAAATGGAAATTATTGATCTCATAGTCATGGGAGACTCATAATTAGTTATCATCCAAGTCCAAAAAAGATACAACACTAAGAAGAAAAGATTGAAGACTTATGTTGAAAGAGTTTGGGATCTAATAAAAAACTTCAATTATGTTAACATATCATTTGTGTCTAGAGAACTGAATCAAAGGGGTGACTCATTGGTAGTATCAACCTCACTTTTCAATCCATAATCATCTTATAATTCATTCCATCTCAAGATGATTTTTCACCCATCGGTACCAAAAAAACTTAATTTTTGGAAAATATTTGAAAATGAAGAACATATTGTTGAATTTCTCACCGACCAAAGAACTAAAGAAGAAGGCTTCTTAGTAGACCAAAAGTATGAATATATAAATCAGGGAGGTGATATAAGCATTAAAGTTCGAGTTCTCCTAGAATCTCTTTTTAGTTGAGATGATCAAATAATGAAGAACAAGCCAGGAGAAGAATAATCACTTAGAAAGATCCATGAAACTCAGAAAGCAAATATTGGGACTTCACAAAACCTGAAATTTTTAAATAATTTTTTTGCATTGTGACATATCGTATGAGAAATGAGGGGTAGGTGAGATCTTATAAATAAGATTTTGCTTTTTTTGAAGATGATCTTATATATGGTGAGCCTTGATGACCCCAAAAAGAGAGCATAGGAACGTGGATACTAGAATTTGTTCACTGCTTTGAGGTTTATAAGGAGAAGGGGAAAAGAAGGAGATCCTATTAAAAATCTCACATATATCATTGTTATAAGTTACTTAGTTTTTCATAGTTCTACGTTGTCAGTATAAGCATGTTTCTCTCCTTGGTCGAGGTAGTCTACTTCGTATAGCCTACCTATAGTGTGAATGGGGTAATTTGGTCACCATTATCCCTATGATTGAATCTCCATATCTAGGCTAATGAATACAAACAACATCTGGTGAGACATTTCACACGAAAAAGAATTTTCATGTGATATGTCACACCACACGAATGAAGCACTCTCTCCTTTAGAAATCAACATTTTTTGTGCAATACATTGCACTATATGAATGAAGGGCCAACGAAGGGTAACCCATGAATGACCTAGGAATAATTCCATGTTGAATCCCATGCCTAAGATATGAGGTCCAGTGCCAAGAAATGAACGATAGAGGATGGTTAGATGGTTCCCTAACATAATCAACAAATGCAAATGACTCAGGATCACATCAGAAAATAGAGTACACATGCATTAGATAAGGAAAATGCCTTATGGCGTATTAATGGTAGTGATCCTTTTCCATAGAAAAATGCCTTATAATGTACCAATGGTAGTCATCCTTTTCCATAGAAAATCTGATTACGACTTCAATCATCAAGTATAACATTGTGTTATTAGGAAAAAAAAGATAACATCTACAAATTGATAATAGAAATTACCATGAGATTAAAAATGACTTTTTCTTTTGAAAATTTTGTTTTTTTTCTTAAAAATAATTTTGATAAAAGAAAATACTAATTGATTTTTTCTATTGATTTATTAATATTTGAAAACAATTTTAAATATATTTTTCCAACATTAATTTCACTAGGTAATAAGTGGTCCAATATTCTTAAAGTACCCATCATTCTTATTACGAAAGATCATGATTTTAGCGAAGAAAAAAACAATCTAATGGGTATTATTGTTGTAATAATATTTTGATCTGTAACATTAAATAATTATGTTAAGTTTGTGTTAAGTTTGGATTTATTATCGTTGTAATAATATTTTGATCTGTAACATTAAATAATTATGTTAAGTTTGGATTTACATTACATGGAAAAAAAATTGTGTGATATGTTGCATCGCACAAAAAAAAATGTTTTTGTGTGGTGTGATGTATCACATGAAACATCATACCACACAAAAATATTTGTTCGTGTTGTGATGTATTGCACAAAAAAAAAAGTGTGGCATACTCCGCACTATATGAATGAAGCACTCTCTTCTTTAGAAATTGATGAGCTCATCAAAGGTTCAAATCTCTTTTGTTTCATTTTTTCGTTTCATCCCTATATCTTATTTTTTTGTTTTTATTTTTAATGTGGGATATGTTTTCAGGAGGGGTTGCATTTGACTTAGTTGAAAAGGAGCTCTTCTGTGTGGAGGAGAAAAGTGTATTTGATCAAATTTATTCACTCATTAAGGGCCTCTCATTCCTTGAACCCATGGGGAAATCAAATTTCATCAAAAGCCCCACATCAAATTTTAATGTTCTTCTCCCAAACATCACATCGTTGTTGATATCATCCCCCTCTCCTTCTGCTAGGCAAGCTGTGTAAGAGTGGATCACATTAACAGACAAATTCTTGGAGGGGGTCTAGATATCCTCTCTAATGGTGGATTGCACGAAAACAACTTGGATGTGCAACTTAAATAAGTAATAAAGGAGGTGGAGGAAAAACCCTAACTACTTCACATACAAAACTCCATAACACTTCATTTTGATGTTCCCCTTCACCCACTCATGCATCTAAAATATGCTAGTATAAAATATTATATTATTAATTCTATATAGATATTGTGGTCAACTCTTTCTTAAATAAGTGAGTATTAAATAATGTTTTATTTAAATAATTATTCTTAAATATGTGAATATCAAATATTATTTTATTTAAATTTTAAGTGGATCTAAGGGTTAAAAACAACTGTTTTCTCCTAAAAGATCACAAATTCACAAGTGTATTAAATGGTCCTCCGGTGTATCAAATGGCCCTCCAATTCAAACAAAAACCGGGAACGTGCTCTGACAATACAAAACTACAAAAATCGAAAACGTGCTCTGAGAATACAAAACGTAAAAAGCCGGGAACAGCTCCGAGGGTCGTCTTGGCAAATTGATGGCTAAGAATACAAAACAACAAAAATTGGGATCAGCTCCAACGGTCGTTTTGGAAAATCAACGGCCCACGCATAGAAACTGTCCCATCCGAGGTCATAGTTTCCATAGTAAATAAAAACACTAAGTGGGAACTTGGAAGTGTGATAGCAAGAGACAGAGAAGAACCAGAGCGATGGCTTCCGCTGCAACTACTTGGACGGCGGAAACCGCAGTGTCAATGGGGTATCAAAGCAGTGTCGATGCCATGTACCACTGGAAACATGTCTGGGGTATCTTTTCTTTGACAGATGTGTATTAAATGGCCCTCCAATTCAAACAAAAACTGGGAATGTGTGTCATGAAGGAACTTCAATCCTAGAGTCTAACAGCATCAATGTGCGCGGCGGTAGGTGATTTGGCGAAGCAGAGTTAGGTATCGCTGCATCAACGGTGGGAATAGCTCTGAGGATCATCTTGGCAAATCGACAGCCCACCCATAGAAGTTGTCCCATCCGAGGTACCAGAGAAGAACCAACGTGGTAAGTACCAGCATGGTAAGTACCAGAGAAGAACCAGCTCGGTAAGTACTAGCCATCGTTCAAAATTGAACACGTCATGGCCCGTCAAAGGCCTTCCAGCACGTCCCAAAAGTATAAGAAAATATTTGGCCGTAAAAAAAATGTTGGCTTTTGTTTTTGTCATTTTTTTGAAAAATGTGAAACAAAATAAAAATAAAAAATTCATGTGAAGGGTTAGATTTTTAAAATGCCTATACTAATTTGGGTTTTTGTGGTAATGTGGTGACTCGCCAGGCAGGGAGAGCGGAAGTTCCCCCTCCTCCCTCCACAACACGAAAAATAATAATGAAATAAATTAAAAAAACAAGAATGGTTGCCTTCCCTCACCCGCCTACTCCACATATATCTGAACTCAATTCAAACATTCAAACCCCATAACCTCTTCCCACGAAAAGCCTCTCAATACCATTGAAGGTAAGGCGGGCGTAAATATGATAATGCCAGAGCTGGATTGCAGTGACACCCAAATTCTTTTTAGAAGGCTTCAGCTGATGGGTATCTGACATTTCTTCAAAACCTCTAAGTTCCATGTAAATCCTCCTGTTCCTTTTCACCATCGTAAGATCTCATCTCGTTATATTTGTGTGTGTTTTTCTCTGTTTTGGTTAAGGACTGTTAGCAAATCCACTCATACTTGGGCCCTTTTCAGGTCAGTTCCCATAGGCTTTTATTATGAATTAGCTCTCACTGCCATTAAAGCTTCTTCAGGCATGTTCTTACAGATTGTTATATTAAGGACAGATGGAGCGATGATAACATTTATTCAGGTCACATGCCCATATACTGCTATGTTAAGGAAAATTCCCAATATAAGTGTGTCCGCGGATCGATTTGTGGTCACGTGACTGATATTGATCTGAATAGTCCATGTGAGGTTGTTATTATTTACTCAATATGTTTCTCTGAAGGGAATTTCTGAATACTTTCTATTTAGTTACCATAGTGCAGGGGAGAGATGTTATCGTTCCCAAAGAATATAAGGTGATGACTTTTTTTAGCAGTATAAATGGACACCAAGGCACTTCATGGGAATTGAACTAGAGATAGGCAGAGATTGTCGATTCTTAGGAGTTGCCCAAGCCATCATCATTATTATCCTTTGGACTTGTGCTCCTTGTCTATATATATTTGGTGTATTAAGTGTTTCTTTGGCTCTGTTTCATACCATCATGCTATTGCCTCTAAATTAAGCAATGAACATAAACTGGCATAGATCCACCTTAGCCATGGATCTATGGTGCACTGATGGGTATAAAAAACTCAAGGTGTCGACTTTAATGTTTTTCACCCATAAAGCCTATGTAATGGCACCTCGAGGTTTTTGATATGCCTTTATGCATAACAGGTACAGGTTCAAGATGGATCTAAAGTCCTTGAGAGCTCCTTAGTTGAAGCTCTCGTGTCACGTGATTTATGATATACTAGCCCAAACCCATCTGACCCTAGGTCTGATATATGCACTTCGAGGTTGCATATCTCGACTCGGAGGCATCATGGAAGAGGAAGGAAGGCATTGAGTAATTGTATTTTAATTTGGCTACGGGGTGAAGAAATTGCTAATGTGTCTCGCCGAAGAGGCGGTATGATTTTAGTTCGTTGCCCTTTTAGTTCTATTTTTATTCCTTGAGTGGTTTTTGATATTTTCTTCTTACTCGAAGTCATTTGCCTCATATCCTTATCCACACCTAAATTTTCTCAAAAATCTGAAGAACCCACTGAGCTTACCATGGCCTAATGCTTTTAGCAATCAAAGCCTTTGGAATTTCGGTAGTTTCTTTGCATTTATTGGAAAATAATTCGTCAGTGGTATTCTCTAAAGTGTGTCGTAAAGTTTCTAATGTTCTCATTAAAGTTCAGACTGAAACCTGTTCTTTACTATTTTTCTACTATTTATCACATTGTGGGTAATTTGTAATCTGCCTTTCTCTAAAATCCATAATTATTGTTTTTACCCAACTCCAGCATGATACCTATAAATGTAATCTATTCTGTGAAATTGTTCAATCCATGTATTTGTTCTTTTAATTAATTCAGTTTTGTTATGATATTGGTTTACGAGCTTCTGGTTCGGAATTATTTTTGTACCTGCCGCTGTGTACTGCATTTTGTCTTCTTAATCTTGTCTGGTGAATATGAACAGGTGTGTATGGTTTCGAAAGCATACACGTGTGTGCGGTAGTTCTGAAGCTCTTCAAATTTCCAGCAACCAGTCACGGTGTTTGAGCAATTCCCGGTAAGACGAGAGGCGAAGAAATCGTCCCTGGATTCAGTGAGTTTTTATTAGAAATGAAAGGTTTATAAAATTATATTTAAACATGAAAGTTTTGGAAACCCATAAATGTTGATAGGTGAAGAAATCGTTCTCGATTCAATGAGTTGATTGTTTGATATCTATGCACACAGGAAAAATGTTCTGATAAATATAGGTAGGACGAGTATCCATTTTAATAGAGAATTTGTAGAATATGATTTATTTACTAAGAGAGACATCTACCAATTCAACCCTGGTCCCGGACGGTTGATTGACATCGAGAAACTCAAACCTATTTACCTGCTCCAATCCCACCTGCACGCAACTAAATTTTGTGCCTTCATATGTTTGAATAAATTTGGACTCACATAATGGCGTTGTTAAATTTAGAAAATAATTTTGCTTCCAAAATTTTGCATTTTAATCACTTGATGCATTATTTCTGTTCACTTTTTTAGAATCATCCATAGATATAGCCATCTATTTTTCACACTAATAATTTTAAGACACTAATAGTTTTGGATTTATTGATTTTTTTATTAGAGATAAATTTGATTAGAAAAGTAATACTTTATTTAACATATTTTTTTTTTATGAAGCTTGTAATTAATTTATTGTTGTCAATTGAAATGTATTTTTTCTAAAAACTTTTCATTGTGGAAGAGTTGCATGAGTATTTACCCTTCTCACTGAAATTAAAACCCACCCTTCAAATTTGATCACTGGTACTAGCCCCTTGGAGAGCGATGGTTGTTGCTGCAACAACTTGGACGACAGATACTGGCACGTCGACGGTTTACAGTACCCCAATGGTCGTCGCATGGATAGACGAGTCACATCTAAAGTGTATGCTCCCAGATTACATCAAAGTCCATGGTGTGGTCCCAGATTACATCAAAACATGGATTGGTTCACGAAAATGTTTGACGGCTAATTGGTTCACGAAAATGTGTGATTGTCATTTTTTTTAATTAGTTGTTACTTTCAAAAATATATTAAACATAATAAAACCTTGCATAAAACCCTAAAAATAAAATATTTAGATTTGGATTATACACACTATGGATTACTTAAATTTGGATCCATCATATATTTAAATTGTTATTCCTAGCTCATACTAATTTAATTTGACATACGATCCATTAGTGATTCATGTAAATTATGGATATAATATATTTTCTACTTAAAGTTGATATTGGTATATTAATATATCTATATGTAAATTAATGTAAATATGATCTCACATATAGAATAATGTACGGATGATAATTTAATATATCATATAGATTATTATTTATCATAATATATAGATTATAGATTATTTATCATAGAGATAGATTATTTGATGCCAATTATGTAATTAACCTCCAACATAATGCTATTTATGATCATGTTGTTTCAATGATAATGATCCCTATTGTGTCGGTGTGCATGATACATCTGGAGTTAAGTGTGTAATGATTGGATCATTCTTTAGGGTAAATAATATTACTTAATTTTGTTTGCTTGTTAAATGAAATGGAATATCGTTTTCTTAGGTTTTTACTGATGCAAATACAACTCAGAGGGTTTTGATCTTCTTGAGACTTCCCAACAAATAGTCCAGGATTATCTTGCAAAGCACGACTGGTTTGCATCTGATGGCCGACGTTGGGGGGTGTGAGCCCAATCCTATAAAGATGTGACGACGAGAGATGTTGCAAGAGACAAAATCACGCATCCACCCTTTGATCCTCGGTCACATCTCCGAGATCATATTTACAGGGAAGAAGATAGAAAAGGGAAATAAATGGAGGTGGAAGAAAACCTCTCCCATCCAAAAAATGAGAGATCACACACTTATTGGGAAGTTTCTAGGGCTCTCTCCCTATGAACGGGATCTCCTCAAGTGGATTAAAACTTGGTGGAAACTCAAAGGTAATTATGATCTTGAGCTAGGGTCTAAAGGTTTCTTCACAATCATATTCCACAATCTCGAAGAAACAAATGAAATATTTGAAAATGGGCCATACTTTTTCAATTCAACTGGGTTATATCTCTAATTCTGGAAGAAACATCTTATCCTAGGAAATGAGGATTTCGCTTGTGCTCCTGTATGGATCAAGATCTATTCACTCCCTCAGAAGTTCTGGCTGGGGGAAATATTGGAAGGCATTGGTAATACTTTGTGTATTTATGTCAAAATGGTAGAAGCGACATGGCATGGGTGTTGCACTTCCTATGCGAGAATATGTGTCTATATGAATATCTCCATAACGCTTCCTAGATCTATAACTATGGAATATCAAGATGATTACTCGGTAAAGACCATAGATTATGAACACAACCCTTTATGTTGCAGAAAATGTCATGAGCATGGACATCTCTTTAGATAATGTCCTCTTAATACTGCCCCCATCCCAACAAGCAATGTTGCAGAAAAACCATAAGATATCTTCACAAAGGTCCAGGGTAAGAGACGCCAAACCCCAAAGAAACCTTCCCCAGGACAACCATCAGCTCCTTCCACAAGTAATTCTCTTGAAATTCTTAATAAACTTATGGAGACTCTATTTCTAGATGAGGTGCCTGCTAGTTCACGACAGGATACTCGGAAAGAAAATATCAAAGAAAAAACTGAACCCATTTTAGAACAAATTATTCCCTCACCCTTTTAGGAGCCTATGCGAGAGGACCATGTTTTAGAAGGTGGGGGGGAAATGAAAATGGAATCAGATGAAAAGGAGATTTCAGAGATTGATTTAGTTTTATTAGAAAAGGCATATTACATTAAATAATTGTAATCCATTCCACCGGAGAATTATGTAAAGTTCATAACGTATTTTTAAATTCCATAGCAAGGGTGACATCTAGATATGGAACTAGACTAGGAATTAACCGAGATAATCTTAAGGACCCATGAAAACATTCCAAGGAAGGAGTAAAAATAGATAGAAAATCTACCCAACAATTGATACAGGAAATCAAAATCTATATGGTGAACTCGAGCCTGATGCAGAAGCTCACAGAGGGATTATTTCTCCCACCTCCCCCTCCTTCCTCATGAATATAATCTCGTGGAACATTAGAGGGATCATTGGAAGGAACAAGCAAAGGATCCTTTGGAATACTATTTTAGAGGAAAATCCATATATACTATTGTTACAAGATGCAAATTGTGCTAAAGAGGCAATAGAGAACATCTTCTCTAGGTGCTAGAAGCAGACAAAATATATTTTCAATGACTCTAGAGGGGCGACAGTGGGCATATCTATCATATGGAACCCAACGACTATTCTTTTGGAGGACTTCTACTCCAAGAAATCGACGGTCTTTTCCACTTACATAGCCATCGGTTTAGACAAGGAGGTGTGATAAGAAATGATTATGGAGTGTAATCTTACTTAGAAAAGGAGCACTTTCTAGAAATATTATCCCATTTGGGAAACCTAGTGTGGGATAGGCGTTGCATCTTAGGTGGGTATTTAAGAGAGAGAGAGAGAGAGAGAGAGATAAGTAGCATACAGACAGAGAGACATACCCATAGGGGGAGCTATTCTTTTATCCATGATTGATTACAATGGGTACAGTATTAGGAGGAGACATATCGACAGGGGGATTTAAAGTTTGGTCAAAGATGAATATAAAGAACATAGGCATGAATACATTGGGAGTAACCCCAAGGGGGGATACCCTTTTCCACTGATGTCAAAGGGGGAGAGATAGAAACATTGATGAGGAGCAATAATCATAGGGGGATCATGAGCATGAGTATTGCCATGTGTTAGTGTTTCCATCAATGTTGGTGTTTCCATTAATGCCAAAGGGGGAGATTATTGGACAATTGGTTTTCATTGATGTCAACCCTTGGAGAGTGATCTTGGAGACTGACGTAAACCCTTAGAGATTGATGCCAACCCTTGGAGAGGTCTAGAGATGTTGAATAGTTGATTGACACTTGTATGAGCGACTGCCAAACCCTAGCCTGCAATTGCTCCAAGAGAAGGATAACCTTTTGTGTTATATCACTATCACTAAAATCAATGCATCCTATTTTTTAATGTTATATCACTATCATTGAAATCAATGCACTCTAACCATATTGTTTTATGTTATATCGTTGTTAAAATGAATACACCTATTTGATTATGCTGCAACATTTTTCATTGTATATTCACTTAAATCAATGCATATTGTTTTGCATTATGTCAATGTAGGGACCCGGGATTTCATTTAAGCTAAAATAAATTAAAACAGAGCGGAATTTTGAAAACTTACTAAAAATGTGCTTACTCTAGCATATTCATTTCCAGATTTTAATAAATAAAATAACATTTTTCATCACAATTTGCATACAAGTTAAATTTAAGTAAACACTTCACAATTTAAGTTAAATACCTGTCTCTGATGCTACTATCTGTAGCATCTTGATCTTCGCTTGGATCCTCGCTTGAATCTTCGCTTGAACACCCCAAAACCGGCCACCCTACCGACCAGTACGCCTGGCCCTAGGACATCTACGGACGTCCTAGCCCTCCGAGCCCAAAACCCCTCAGCCCCGGTGTCCACTGTAAATCTCACTGTTCTCTCCC
>SNQJ01S0078837.1:35159-54320 GCA_010110895.2 Picea sitchensis
TAATCAATTAAGGTTATATAATAATTAATTATAATTTAGCCCATGTTTAGGTTTATTTATGAAATTATTCATAGTAATAAGAAAAGGGTCATTACAGTCAATATTAAAATTAATGCAACTAATTGCTCCAAATCATTTATCATTGTGTCATCACTAAAATTAATGCATTGCATTGTTTTGCATTATGTCATTATTGAAATCATAGAAACTAATTGCTATAAATAATTTTTCATTGTACCATCTCTAAAATAAATGCATCATATTGTTTTGAGTTATATCATCGTTGAAATCATTTCAACTCCCTTATTTCTCTAAATTATTATTTTTAATATCATCAGTGAAATCATTATGCCCTATTGTTTTGTGTTATATGATTGAAATCAATATGCCCTATTATTTTTTGTTATATCATTCTTCCAGGTATTCAATGATTGATATTGCATTCTATTTTAGTTTACATGATTGGAACATATCAATAGTATAAACCCAAACCTCTTGAATTTTGAAACATTCTTCATTTTGATAATCGATTAAAGCATAATTACATATCTTAAAGCATAAGTATATATATTTAGAATCCTTTCATCCTCTTCATATTGAACTATTATTTGAATATACTTCTTGTTATTTTACATTTGAAACGATTTGAAAATGGATGGAATATGCAATAGCTAGTGCTAAATTTGAAGTCTCCAAGCAATCAAAATATACTTGAAATTAGCAACTAAGATTAGGTTGGTCCTCTAAAATAAGTTTGATAGTGATCTAGATTTAATATTCATCTTAATAATTATTTAGGAATATTATTGAAATATGTAGTAAATTTTCAAAATATTATACTATGATTGTCATTTTTTTTATAATTAGTTGTTACTTTCAAAAATATATTAAACATAATAAAACCTTGCATAAAACCCTAAAAATTAAATATTTAGATTTGGATTATGCACACTATGGATTACTGAACTTTGGATCCATCATATATTTAAATTGTTATTCCTAGCTCATGCTAATTTAATTTGACATACGATCCATTAGTGATTCATGTAAATTATGGATATAATATATTTGTTACTTGGATCATATTATTAAGGTTGATATTGGTATATAAATATATATATATATATGTAAATTAATGTAAATATGATCTGACAAATAGAATAATTTATAGATCATAATATAATATGTCATATAGATTATTATTTATCATAATATATAGATTATAGACTATTTATCATATAGATAGATTATTTGATGCCAATTACGTAATTAACCTCCAACATAATGCTATTTATGATCATGTTGTTTCAATGATAATGATCCCTCTTATGTCAGTGTGCATGATACATCTGGAGTTAAGTGTGTAATGATTGGATCATTCTTTAAGGTAAATAATATTACTTAAGTTTTTTTGCTTGTTAAATGAAATGGAATATCGTTTTCTTAGGTTTTTATTGATGCAAATGCAACTCTGAGGGTTTTGATCTTCTTGAGACTTCCCAACAAATAGTCCAGGATTATCTTGCAAAGCACGACTGGTTTGCATCTGATGGCCGACGTTGGAGGGTGTAAGCCCCATCCTATAAAGATGTGATGACGAGCGATGTTGCAAGAGACAAAATCACGCATCCACCCTTAGATCCTCGGTCGCATCTCCAAGATCATATTTACAAGGAAGAAGATAGAAAAGGGAAATAAATGGAGGTGGAAGAAAACCTCTCCCATCCAAAAAATGCCCAGGCATGGAAACCATGGAAATGCATCCCCCAAGCCTCAAAGGAACCCATGTATGTAGTTAGTTTAATTTGAGTGGAGGATCAAACTCAATACATGAGAGATCACACACTTATTGGGAAGTTTCTAGGGCTCTCTCCCTATGATTGAGATCTCCTCAAGTGGATTAAACTTGGTGGAAACCCAAAGGTAATTATGATCTTGAGCTAGGGTCTAAAAGTTTCTTCACAATCATATTCCACAATCTAGAAGAAACAAATGAAATCTTTGAAAATGGGCCATACTTTTTCAATTCAGCCGGGTTATATCTCTGATTTTGGAAGAAACATCTTATCCCATAAAATGAGGATTTCTCTTGTGCTCATGCATGGATCAAGATCTATTCACTCCCTCAAGATTTCTGGTTGGGGAAAATATTGGAAGGCATTGGTAATACTTTGCATATTTATGTCAAAATGGTAGAAGCGACATGGCATGGGTGTTTCACTTCCTATGCAAGTATATGTGCGTATATGAATAACTCCATACCCCTTCCTAGATCTATAACTATGGAATATCAAGATTATTACTCGGTAAAGACCATAGATTATGAACACAACCCTTTATGTTGCAGAAAATGTCATGAGCATGGACATCTATTCAGATAATGTCCTCTTAATACTGCCCCCATCCCAGCAAGCAATGCTGCAGAAAAACCATAGGATGTCTTCACATAGGTCCAGGGTAAGAGATGCCAAACCCCAAAGAAACCTTCCCCATGACAACCATCATCTCCTTCCACAAGTAATTCTCTTGAAATACTTAATAAAATTCTGGAGACTCTATTTATAGATGAGGCGCCTGCTAGTTCATGACAGGATACTGAGAAAGAAGAGATCAAAGAAAAAACTCAACCCATTTTAGAACAAATTATTCCCTCACCCTATGCGAGAGGACAATTTTTTAGAAGGTGGGAGGGAAACAAAAATGGAATCAAATGAAAAGGAGATAACATAGATTGATTTAGGTTGATTAGAAGAGGCATATTACATTAAAGAATTGTAATCCGTTCCACTGGAGAATTATGTAAAGTTCATAAGGTATTTTTAAATTCCATAGCAAGTGTGACATCTAGATATGGAACTAGACTAGGCATTAACCGAGATGATCTTAAGGACACACGAAAACACTCCAAGGAAGGAGTAAAAATAGATAGAAAATCTACTCAACAACTGATACAGGAAATCAAAATCTATATGGTGAACTCGGGCTTAATGCAGAAGCTCACTGAAGGATTCTTTGTCCCACCTCCCCCTCCTTCCTCATGAAGATAATCTCATGGAACATTAGAGGGATCATTAGAAGGAACAAGCAAAGGATCCTTCGGAATACTATTTTAGAGGAAAATCCAGATATACTATTGCTACAAGATACAAATTGTGCTGAAGCGACAACAGAGAATATCTTCTCCAGGTGCTAGAAGCAAACAAAATATATTTTCAATGACTCTAGAGGGGCGGCGGTAGGCATATATATCCTATGGAACCCAACGACTATTATTTTGGAGGACTTCTACTCCAAGAAATGGACGATCTTTGCCACTTACATAGCCATCAGTTTAGACAAGGAGGTGTGATAAGAAATGATTATGGGGCACAATCTCGCTTAGAAAAGGAGCACTTTCTAGAAATATTAGCCCATTTGGGAAACCTATTGGGGGATAGGCGTTGCATCTTAGGTGGGGCTTTAAGAGAGAGAGAGAGAGAGAGAGAGAGATCCAAAAAGGAAGATAAGTAGCATACAAACAGAGAGACATACCCATAGGGGGAGCTATTTTTTTACCCATGATTGATTACAATGGGTACAGTATCAGGAGGAGACATATCGACAAGGGGATTTAACCTTTGTTCAAAGATGAATATAAAGAACATAGGCATGAATACAGAGGGAGTAACCCCAAGGGGAGATACCCTTTTCCATTGATGTCAAAGGGCGAGAGATAGAAACATTGATGAGGAGCAATAATCATAGGGGGATCATGAGCATGAGTATTTCCATGTGTTAGTGTTTCCATCAATGCCAAAGGGGGAGATTATTGGACAATTGGTTTTCATTGATGTCAACCCTTGGAGAGTGATCTTGGAGACTGATGTAAACCCTTAGAGATTGATGTCAACCCTTGGAGAGGTCTAGAGATGTTGGATAGTTGATTGACACTTGTATGATAGGTGAACATTATATGGTTTTTTATCCTAAGTTCCTGGGAAGTGGGATGTAAGCTAAATGGAGCTCATGCAACTCCAGGAAGACAAGTGTCGACTTGAGCGCATGCAACTAAAGCTGAAGCGTTAGCTCGTGTTGGGGGGGTTCACTGGTCATTCTGACATCGTATGCCTGAGTTCGTGCTGCCATTCTCCCATCCTACACATGAACCCGATTTTTCTCTGCGCTTGACCTCTGCATACCCTCACGCATCTCTGAAAACCAGAAAGGGAAGTCGACTTGTGTGATTCAGTGAACCCAATCTATCCGCACCTGGGGAACCGAGTTCGCACCTTAATCATTTTTGGGTTGTTGCTTTCTGTTGTCTAAGTAGTGTTGTGTCATAACTGTTGGTTGTGTGGTCACGCAGTTCCTTGACGGAGTGTGGCGTGTTGTCGTTGGTTGTTTCTTACTGAGCCTTGATATGTCCTAGTGTTCAACTGTTTCCTTTTTGGGTTTCCATACCCGTTTTTCCCTTTTGTTGTTGTTGTTGTTGTTGTTGTCATCCATAACCAATTGTAGCTGAGTTGAAGACTAGTTGAAGAGGCAGGTTGTCAGGCCTGTGAGCAACTCTCCCAGGTGAGAGAGTTTGCTGGGAAGTGAGTTCTCCTGGAAGGAAGTCCCATAGTAGCCGCAGTACTCTGAGACTTCTGGTCTAGCCTGTTGTTGAAGCCCAAGGTAAGGGAGGTGCACTAGTCGATGGACTTGTATTAGTGAAGGTGTATCCTCCTAAGGTGGAGCAGGCGTGTGGGGAATGAGGGTCTATGTGTTATGGGCGTAAGTGGCTCCTGGGATAAAAGATCATTCATGTTTCTTTGTGCAACTTCCTTGTTGTCCTTGCCAAGCCTAGAATTCCCTTGCCCGGTGGAGTTTAGTCCCAGCTCAGAGGTGACCTACTACTGAAAGTGATAAGAAGCGCGGTCTAAGGCTTGAAGGTTCGTGGAAGGTTTGCACGCAGTTGGTGGATTTTCTCCAGATAAAAGATAAGTATCATTGTTGTGCTTAATTATGTATTTTATGTATGTTTTGTGATGCTTGTATGCTTTCATGTATTATGCTGCATGTATGGATTGTTGTTAATTCTATTTAAGTCTGTATGATGGCAGTAACTCTATGTTAAAAGTGTTAAATTAATTATTATGCATATATATTATATAATCTGTAAATTCTACGTGGTAGCATTACCCGATGCTCGTGTTGGCCCGGGATGTTACAAATAGCTACAAAATAAGCTCTGAAGACCTAATTGAGAATTTGTTTGGTACTTAGTTGGTCAAGCTCTGCAGCTCTCAAGACCTAATAATTTGCAATGGAGTAATGAAGTGGCCAAACTCCAACCAGATGACTTGTATTCATAGGGTAGGTAGTAGTGTTGTAGATTATGTGATATATGATATCCCCGTTTCCAACCAAATAACAACTTTTGACCTTTTAAATGACCATGAGCCTGGCTCCCATCATAAACCTTTAACCCTAACTCTAAACTGTTCCATGCATAGGAGTATCATTAAAAAAGATTATGATAATCAAAAGAATCTCAATAAAATTGACATTTTTTTAAAAGATTTAAATAGTAAATTAAATCTCCTTATCCTATGCTATGCCTTATGCTAAAAATTATTATACTTTTTTAAGTAAATAGAAGTAAAGGAAACTAAAGTCCTGAAAATTCGCGTGAAAGAAGTGGAACTTTTAAATTCTTGATGTAGATCAAGAAGAAGTAAAGGAAACTAAAGTGATGAAAATTCGCGTGAAAGAAGTGGAACTTTTAAATTCATGGGCAAACGTAACGCGATGGCAGTATTCCAGCAAAGAATCGAAGTGTTATTAGCATAGAAACTCTTATTTTGATATTGAACGAAGTATATGGTTGGAACATCGGTAAGTCTCTGTCTTTCTTTATCAATTGTGAAATACAGCTTAATCCCATGTTTCGGAAGGCCTTTCACGGGATACTACGTCACCACGGAAATCATGTCTTATAAACTGGGAACCGTAAGGCAAGGACTTGGTGGCTTTGCAGCCGCCTTTGTTAAAAACTTATATCTAAAAGGAAGGGCAGTAAGCACAAGAAAAGATGAAAATAGTTCAACCACCTTTTTAGGATGTACTTCAATGTTTGTTAATAATGTTTAGCAACATTTTTAGATTTTACAATTATTCACAAGTTTTATTAATTTAATAATAGTGTATTCAAAAGTTTTATTAATTTAACAATACTGTAGTTTTTAATGTGTTGATCTCATAGTTTGTTTATAATAATTTAACAATACTGTAGTTTTTAATGTGTTGATCTCATAGTTTGTTTATAAATAATGCCCAACAACAATATGTAGAAGTGGCTTTGAAAAAGTGATTTATATCAATTTTATAATTATTTGTAGTTATTTTTAATAATATAAAAAATTCAAAAGTTAATACTATAAGTTATTAATAAATAATTAAATAATATTGATGTGATTTATATCAATTTTATAATTATTTTTAATAATATAAAAAAATAAAAAATTAATATCATAAATTATCAAAAAATAATTAAATAATATTGATGGTGATTCAAGTATTTATGTTTTTGGAATTTTTCTGAAAAATATATTTTTTATTATAATATTATTTATCCCATTTGTGTAATATTATCATTGTATTTTTTTTTTCTTTATATTTAATAATTTTAATATCTATAAGTGTTTTATAATAGTTACATGGGATAATATATGTTAAGTCCTTTTTTGAAATTGGGATTACATCTATATAATAATCACATGGGGTNATATGTTAAGTCCCTTTTTTGAAATTGGGATTACATCTATTAAAAATAAATATAAATGTATGATTATGTATTTAATATATTATCACTTTAATATATTAAAGTATATCTTTGTACTATGAAAATATATGTTTATTTATTTTTCTTATTATAATATTGTTTATAATAATATAAATAATATTATAATAAACCTAAGTGGGTTTAATGGTTAAGAACATGTGTTTCTTTTTAAGAGGTCACAGGTTCAAATTCAGAGGGGGGTAGGGTATGTATACCTTCGTAGACTTTACCAGTCAAATCGTTGGGCGGTTGGGCGAAGGAGGATCCCTTGTCCCACAAACAAGGGGGTCTCATACACCAAATTGGTGTGCTGGCTTGGTCGTGACCTTAAAAATAGATTATTATTATTATTATTATTATTATTATTATAGCATTTGTGTATTATTATCATTATATATTTTTCTATTTTTTTCTTTTATACTAAATAATTTTAATTTTAATATCTATAAGTGTTTTATAATAGGTTACATGAAAATCTAAGTAATATATGTTTTTTATTGGAAATTGGAATTATATTTTTTAAGAATAAATTTATGAAATTTATGATTATATATTTAATATTCATAAGCTTATTAATATTTTTTTTGGTTGGATTAGAGATATAACTTATTTGTTAAACCATTAAATAATAATAATAGTGGAAAAGGAGTTTCCTCATGATATCAAATTATCAAGAATAAAGTTATGATTATGTATTTAATATATTATCATAAGCTTATTTTTTTTTTAAATAAAAAAGTGGAACCTGCTATATTAGATAAACAAAAAACGTTTACAGAATATACAAAAGTGTAGGTCTGATGTCACCAAAAAAGCTATCGATTACCGGAAACCAATATAGGTAGAGGGCAAGTAGCAGTAGCATGATAAACATAAAATAAAGTAGCATCTGTCCTGCCAGAAGGAAACCAGGACAGATGTCTATAGTCCAAAAGCACATAAAACAATAACATAATAAAACTAGGAACCAAGAGAGCATAAAAACCTAGGTGCCTGGTGACCTGTCGTCCTCGCCAGTCTACCACGTGGACCCAACCGGGATGGCAAATTCTTGCGTGCAGAGGGGGCACTTCCGCTGAGCTAGAGCATTGGAAAATGCATCGAGGAGCATGTCCATACGTTGGCCCATGATGAGGGCCTGATGCTCCAGGTCAGACAAGTGGCCACGAAGGTCGAACACGAGGGCTAGGTGCTCTTCCCGGAGGAGAGAGCCATGCATGCTGCCACCCACGTCACTGAGGGGAACATTCCTCGAGTCCACCGCCACTCCAAAACCAGCGTTGAACACCCTCTGCTCCGCATCAACCTCTGCACCCTTCGTTTCTGCTTCATTCACCTGTTTGTCATGGCTGCTGAAAATGTCGTCGTCGGGCCAGGGGATTTCTTCCACAATGCAGCTGGGGGTATCGTCTTCCAGTGCCAGAATGGGTCTGCGTTCTTCCCGATGAGTCGCCTCAGTGGCGCGGGTCTTCTCTGCAATCGACAGGTCCTCCATCAACGGGTCTTCCACCACTATACAGGGGGGAAACTCCTCCTCAGTACCAGCTTCCTGTCGGTCTCCTGGTGTGTTAGCCTTGACATCTCGGCTACAGCCAGCTCCCGGTTCAACAATGGTGGCGAGCAACGCCAATTTCTCTGCCCTGGCTTTCTTTCGAAGAATGGAGTTTGCTAGAGCCAAGGCGCGTTCCAATTGCTCTTTCCGTCGTCGTTGCGCCTTATGCGCATCCCAGGCTGCGCCACGGCGAGGTCTGCCTCGCTTTAGAGCCATGATGAAAGAACAGAACGATTACAGGGAAAGGCAGATGAGTCAGGACGAGAGCAGTTGCAGGTGCAAAGCACGAGCAAGCCAGCTCTGTCTCGTTACACACAGAGAAAAGTACAACGAAAACGCAGAGAGTCGGGGCGTAAGGAATGTTGGACTGCACCAGAGCGTCCAAGCGAGAAGCAGAGCTGAGGCAGGTGCAGTCCCTCTCTGTCCGGGCATATAAAAAATCAAATAACCAAGAACCGAGGTCACCTGCCCACACTTAACCCCTCCCATCCCGAGTGTGCTATGGTCGTAAATGATCGCGCGAGGGAGGAGTCCCTCCGTCCTATGGCTGCAACTATGGCCGTCCCCCATCGTTAATGCAGACTTGTGGGTGGTGGCCATCGACATTTATGCCCAGGCTGAGTGCGATTCCAACTGTTTTCGTGGAGCTACGTGTCACCCCATCCGGGGATCATAAGCTTATTAATAAGAAGAATTAAAAGTTTTTTTTAAAAAGGTTGGACTAGAGATGTTGTTTGTATGTTAAACCATCGAATAAAATTTGAAAATGAAACTCCTCAAGATATCAAATTATCTTTAAAAATAATATAATATCTAAGTTTAATGAGAAAATGTGGATCAATAAGGAGACTAAAAATAAGAAAATATGAAAAAAATCACTAACCCCAAGTTAGAATATAAAAAATATATTTCTATTATTAAAAACTCAAAAATGAAAATAAATATTGTAAAGATAAGACAAAATTGTCTTGACCATAAAGAATTCATAACATTTACAAGACAAATAAAATAGATAAAATTTTATCTTGGAATGCCCATCCTATAAAGATATTAAATCCAATTTTAATATAGACAAGCTCCATAAATTGTTTAGCCATCAAAATTAAAGAGAATTCATAAACTTCATTTCCAAATTATTCATTGATAAAAACCATCAAAATTAAAGAGAACTCATAAACTTCATTTCCAAGTTATTCATTGATAAAAACGACATGATAAATGCAATTAATTGTAATGAGAGTATCAATGTACAATTATGATGTGTTGCATATCTAATACAACTAGATTGAAAAAAAATGAGACTCTATAAAAGGAAAAATTTAAAAATAAAGTGGATCATATATAATTACATACATATATAATGTAATAATCTAGAATAACTATGGATCTTCATTTATATATTTTAAGAATCAATAGGTTTGTCTTTGATTTCATTTTGATCCCTTTTAATGCTTAACAGATATAAGGCTAAGATGAACTAGTGTTGATTAATTTGATTTCTTAGGTTCAATAAACTGAACTTGGGCTCAATGGATGGTAAGAATCATCATCATCACTAAAAATTATAAAGTGAATGATGGATCATATATAATGTAATAATCTAGATTAACTATGGATCTTCATGTATATATTTTAAGAATCAATAGGTTTGTCTTTGATTTCATTTTGATCTCTTTTGATGCTTAATAGATATAAGGTTAAGATGGACTAGTGTTGATTAATTTGACTTCTTAGGTTCAATAAATTGAAGTTGGTCTTAGTGGATGGTAAAAATCATCACCATTACTAAAAATTATATAGTGAATAAAATAAGAAAGAAAATTGTTAGAAAATGAAAAGGAATAGGGGAAAAGCCAATTACTCTTCCAACTTGCAAGGTCATTAATTAAGAAAATGAGAAAGGGTTTTCCCCTAACTAATATGTCAAAGCAACCATGATCAAATATGACATTGAATGAGAAAAGTTTATAATTTTATATTTAAACTTAGCCAAAACCACACTTAAATCCTAACATGCATGTCAAGGCTTTATAGACTGTCTCGGCTTACAACTAATGTCTAAAGCCTTACAACTTTCCCTTGAACCTTTCTCTACTATTCCCAAACCTTGTAGAATACATTTAGTTTTCCAAGTCACCCAAGCCATCATAGAGTAGATATGAAATCAACAATGTTAGGGAGATAAAGCAACCAATCTATCTATTAAGTGTGCACTCACTAAGATTAATAAAATATACACTCACCAAGAGAAACCTAGAAATAAACCACTCCATAATTTAGGAATTACAAATAATTGATCCAAACCTAACAAAATAACAATTCACTGTTACCCATTTTCCCATTTCTTAGTTGAATATGAATGATTTTATATAAACACATATGACTCTTCATTCTCATTTTAGAATACACATGAATCTTCATTCCCATTTTAGAATAGAGGCATATGAGGATAAAAGTAAATATCCTAGGGTATTATTTACCCTTCATATTTTATTTAGGTTCACACAAAAGTCCTTTGCATTAATTTAATTACTAACTAATAATAAATGGGTTTTTATGAATCGATGCCCCTTTTTCCATACATATGGTTAAAGTTGTTTTTGGTTTCAAATTCTCAATATATATCATATGTGAAAATATAAGCTATGATTTAGTGAGGGTTTCTAAAGTGGTTAGTTTCATAACTAGGGAATTGCTTGAGGGATTCTAGAGAGGTTAGCTTTAGCTTCATAACTAGGGAATTGGTTCATTGTGATGTACATTTTCATCAATAATAACATATTATGAAAAAAAAAATATAATCAAAATGAAATAAAATTTCGCTAAATCACATCATTAATAATTCATACTTGTGTGTCTAACTCATCTAATTATAATATTTATGAAAAAAAATCATAATCAAAATGAAATAAAATTTAGCTAAATCACATCTATAATGATAATATCAATAATCCATACAAATACAATATTTTTTTGTCTAACTCATCTAATCATAATATTTATATCATTGTTACCACTTGATAACAATGTGGAAATATGATAAAGATTGTATTGAGTTCATATTATATACAACATTTTTATACTTTAGGTTTCACAATCAAACAGTTATTGGAATGGAATTCATTTTCTTTTTTTTGGTAAGCTAGTATGTATTACCTTCTATTAACAAAAATCAGAGTACATTATTTGGATCCTACTGCTTGGGATGCCAACAAAATAAACCATCCCAAGAACTAGGACCATAATGTCAGTAAAGGCAAACCCAAGGGGCCAAAATTTGAAATCATTTTACAATATAACCACTAAGGCTTTAAACCATAAACTACTATAATAAGAAAAGAAAACTTGTTCCTAAGAAACAAACATCTGAACATTAGGATAGTTACTCATCTTAATGGGAGCCCAAGTCCTCATATTTTCTTCCTTTATGACTGTGATTGGTCAGATACAGCCATTCAAGGACAATGACATGTTGGTGAAGATGCTCCTAGATATTTTGATGCTTTGAGGGATGAGAACAAATTCCCATCGACATGTCAAGTTTTCTATCCATCATCTCTTGCCTGAATTTATGGTTATCCATGTCACTTCTCAACTCAAAGATTATTCTTAAGTGATCCTTAGAGAACCATACATTACTAGTCTCTCCATCTTTGTTGAAGTTCTAAAGACCATATTTTGGTGACATAGAGTGGTCACCTTCATTATTGGGAGAGGAACCATCACCTATAACCAGAGGAGGAGTCTTCGTCACCTTAATTCTGACTTCTACAGAGCTAGCCTTCAGGGATGTGTTGACACCCTCAGAATCAATTCCAAGAATGAAATCCTCCCATTCCACCATGTAGCCCTAAAACTCTACCTCATCCTAATTACCTCACGGATCCTACTAAATAGATTTTAGGTCCAAGTGTTGGAATTTTTCGTCGATATGGATACCTATATTGTTGTGATCAATATTATCATCATTGTCCATTGGGGAAGAAATATTATCTCTTCCTATGAAACTTTGGGGAAGAAATATTTCATCTGTTGTGGTTTACCCCATGCCAAAGAGTGATTTTCCTCTGTGGCATGGGGTAAACCACAAAAGATGGAATGACACGCAGAAATCAACTCTATCCCAAGTATGCTATGTAAATGAAATTCTAGCAGGACAAGATCAAGAGCCTACCTCGTCCGAAAGTTCGATGAAGACCACCGTTGAGCACACAACTCAAACATTTATACCTGCACTTGTTCTCAAAAACCAAGATATACAAGCATATGGTGATAATATATAATGTTAGTATATAAAATAGCATAATCCATAGTGGAGGAAGATATGTTGTAAATAAATGAAGATCGTGACATTATTTTAGGAAGAGTGCAATGATAGATGATGTCCCTTGCAGTTTCAGATCAACTCACTTCCATACCAGTCCAAAATATAGATGATAGAGAGGTGGAAAAATGAATATTTCATGGTCAACCACCAAATGTTCGAGCCTTTCCTCTCCCAAATGAACCTGCTCATCTAAAGATGCATAAATTGCACAGTTGAATAGAAATATTAGAAAAATGAAGAATGAGACAACTCAATTGTGGATAGTTGAAGAGAAAATACCACATAAACAACGTCATTATGTTGGACCACCCACGTATGGTTTTACGAAATGTCTAGAAATAAATCAGAATGCTAACAATCGTAGGCCTATATTTCTTCGGTTCCAAAATCCCAATGCTATTGCAATAGATGAAATTAATGATGAACTTCTCAAAGATGAAGTCCAATTCTTGGATCTCGTAGAAGTTAATAATGAAGAACCTCCTAGAATTCTTGAATCAATGGAGATGTATGCCAATACAATGCCATTTTCAGAAGAGACTTGGTAGCTGAAGAAGTGAAAATTTTAAATAAAGAACAAGATAATGTGGTCCAACCAAGGGCTCAATTAAATAAGTTCCAAGGAATAAATCCCATTTCTCCACAAGTGGAAAAAGAAAAAGGATCTAAAGGTGGCCCTTCTATCCCATAAAATGTTCTTTCTAAATAAAATCACAGGAATGTGGGGCAAAATCCTTAGAAAAATGATGAAAGAATAAGCTCTTCCAAGATGACTTATAATATTATTGATGATCCAACAAAATTACATATTACTCTTCCATTTTTGAAGGTAGTAGAAATTCCTCAACAAAAGGAAAATGTACTCAAAGTATTAGAAAATGGAGACAAACTTGATACAAGAGTAGAAACAACGGTCATTGGTAATCAACAACATTGTTATACCCCTTTTATGAGAGTGCAGGGTAAAATCTCTCCTTTTTATATATCTTTGTAGACATCGGACCTGATATTGCATAATTGTATAGTAGATAGTGGTGCCACTTATAATACCATGCCTCTTTTCATAATGAAAGCAATTGGTTTGGAGTGCACTAAATACTATGGAGTGGGAGAAAGTATTTATGCAATTTATTCGAGAAAATTCCTAGCAAATGGAGAGACCAAAGACTTATATGCATGGATTAGCTCCACACCTCATGTCACAATAGGTTTTACTATAATTTTGGTTGACCTACCCATAACATATGAAGTTTTTTTAGGAAGGGAATAGTGTTTTCCATTGGGAGGTTACATAATGAATGATTAAATATGTATGATGCCAAATAAAGATGGAGGACTCACCAGAGTACCTCGTGAACATAGAAATCCTTTTCTATTCAAGAAGGAAGAAATTGAAGGGGTGGTGGACTACGTTGATGTTGGTCATGGAAATTATACCATTTTGTGTGAAGATGATATCAAGATTGAAGATAATTACGAAGCCCCATTCCAAGGATTTTGGAAAATATTTTTTGATGGAGCTTCCTCAAAAGTTGGATATGGAGAAGGAGTAGTTTTTAAAAATCCTCAAGGATAATTTCATCGTCATGCATTTTGATTACAATTTCAATGCACAAATAATGAAATAGAGTATGAATCTTTGATTCAAGGATTAATGATTTCTCATCAGATGGAAATTATTGATCTCATAGTCATGGGAGACTCATAATTAGTCACCATCCAAATCCAAAAAAGATACAATACTAAGAAGAAAATATTGAAGACTTATGTTGAAAGAGTTTGTGATCTAATCAAAAACTTCAATTCTGTTAACATATCATTAGTGTCTAGAGAAATGAATCAAAGGCGTGACTCATTGGTAGCATCAACCTCACTTTTCAATCCATAATCATCTTATAATTCATTCCACGTCAAGATGATTTTTCACCCATCGGTACCAAAAACACTTAATTTTTGGAAAACATTTGAAAATGAAGAACATATTGTTGAATTTCTCACCGACCAAAGCACTAAAAAAGAAGGTTTCTTAGTAGACCAAAAGTATGAATATATAAAGTAGGGAGGTGATATAAGCACTAAAGTTCCAGTTCTCCTAGAATCTCTTTTTACTTGAGATGAACAAATAATGAAGAACAAGCCAGGAGAAGAACAATCACTTAGAAAGATCCATGAAACTCATAAAGAAAATATTGGGACTTCACAAAACCTGAAATTTTTAAATAATTTTTTTTGCATTGTGACATATCGCACGAGAAATGAGGGGTAGGTGAGATCTTATAAACAATATTTTACTTTTTTTTGAAGATGATCTTATATACGGTGAGTCTTGATGATCCCAAAAAGAGAGAATAGGAACGTGGATACTAGAATATGTTCACTGCTTTGAGGTTTATAAGGATAAAGGAAAAAGAAGGAGATCCTATTAAAAATCTCACATATATCGGTGTTATAAGTTACTCAGTTTTTCATAGTTCTACGTTGTCCATATAAGCATATTTCCCTCCTTGGTCGAGGTAGTCTACTTCCTATAGCCTACCTATAGTGTGAATGGGGTAATTTGGTCACCATTATCCCTATGATTGAATCTGCCTATCTAGGCTAATGAATACAAACAACGTTTAGTGAGACATTTCACACGAAAAAGAATTTTCATGTGATATGTCACACCACACGAATGAAGCACTCTCTCCTTCAGAAATCAACATTTTTTGTGCAATATGTTGCACTATATGAATGAAGGGCCAACGAAGAGTAACCCATGCATGACCTAGGAAGAATCCCATGTCGAATCCCATGCCCGAGCTATGAGGGCCAGTGCCAAGAAATGAACGATAGAGGATGGTTATATGCTTCCCTAACATAATCGACAAATGCAAATGACTCAGGATCACATCATAAAATAAAGTACACATACATTAGATAAGGAAAATGCCTTATGGCATACTAATGGTAGTCATTCTTTTCCATAGAAAATCTCATTACGACTTCAATCATCAAGTATAACATTCTGTTATTAGGAAAAAAAATTAACATCTACATATTGATAATAGAAATTACCATAAAATTAAAAATGACTTTTTCTTTTGAAAATTTAATTTTCTTTATTAAAAATAATTTTTATAAAAGAAAATACTAATTGATTTTTTCTATTGATTTATTAATATTTAAAAACAATTTTAAACATATTTTTTAAACATTAATTTCACTAGGTAATAAGTGATCCACTATTCTTAAAGTACCATCATTCTTATTACGAAAGATCATGATTTTAGCGAAGAAAAAAATTTAATAGGTATTATTGTTTTAATAATATTTTGATCTATAACATTAAATATTTATTTTAAATGTGGATTTATATGGAAAAAAAATTGTGTGATATGTTGCACCACACGAAAATATTTGTGGGCGTTGTGATGTATTGCACCAAAAAATGCAAAAAAAAAAAGGTGTGCCATACTTCGTACTAATGAATGAAGCACTCTCTCTTTTAAAAATTGATGAGCTCATCAAAGGTACAAATCTTTTTTGTTTCATTCTTTCGTTTCATCCTTATATCTTTTTTTTTCGTTTTTATTTTTAATGTGGGATATGTTTTGAGGAGGGGTTGCATTAGACTTAGTTGAAAAGGACGGTTGCATTACACTTAGTTGAAAAGGAGCTCTTATGTGTAGAGGAAAAAAGTGTATTTGATCAAATTTATTCACTCATTAAGGGCCTCTCGTTCTTCGAACCCATGGGGAAATCAAATTTCATCAAAAAGCCCTCGATCAAATTTTAATGTTCTTCTCCAAGCATCACATTGTTGTTGATATCATCTCCCTCTCCTTCCGCTAGGCAGGCTGTGTAAGAGTGGAGGGGTCTAGATATCCTCTGTAAAGGTGGATTGCACAAAAACAACCTTGGATATGCAAGTCAAATAAGTAATAAAGGAGGTGGCACTTTAATCAAGAAAAAACCCTAACTACTTCACATACAAAACTCCATAACACTGCATTTTGATGTTCCCCTTCACCTACTCATGCATCTAAAATATGCTAGTATAAAATACTATATTATTAATTCTATATAAATATTGTGGTCAACATTTTCTTAAATAAGTGAGTATTAAATATTGTTTTATTTAAATAATTATTCTTAAATAAGTGAGTTTCAAATATTATTTTATTTAAATTTTAAGTAAGCCTAATAGTTAAGAACATTTATTTCCTCCTCAAAAGTCACAAGTGTATTAAATATTTAAGTAAGCCTAATAGTTAAGAACACGTATTTCCTCCTCGAAAATCACAAATGTATTAAATAACCCTCCAATATATTAAAGTTCGTCCAGTGTATCAAATGGCCCTCCAATTCAAACAAAAATCGGGAACGTGCTCTGACAATACAAAACGACAAAACCCCAGAACGTGCTCTGATAATACAAAACTACAAAAACCGGGAACGTGCTCTGAGAATATAAAATGTTAAAAACTGGGAACAGCTCCGAGGGTCCTGTTGGAAAATCGACGGCTGAGAATACAAAACGACAAAAACCAGGAATAACTCCGAGGATCGTTTTGACAAATCGACGGCCCACGCACAGAACCTGTCCCATCCGAGGTCATAGTTTCCATAGTAAATAAAAGAACTAAGTGGGAAGTGTGATAGCAAGAGACAGAAGAACCAACCGCTTGTAGAGCAATGGTTGTAGCTGCAACTACTTGGACGACGGAAACCGCTTGAAACATGTCTGGGATATCAAAGCAGGGCGAAGGCTATCCACCATGCAGCAGCCCAATCATTGGGAAGTTGTTGCATGGTGTATTAATTGAAGTATAGCATGTCCATCCCATGCTCAAATTATGCATGATAAAACTCCGAACCAACTCACCATTTAAAACATATCTACTCACTTCACTGCGACCTGTCAGTCACCATCACAGAACATGAGACTCGCCTTCTTCGTTCATGGTTTCCGATCCTTCTCACAGTGAGAATGAAACAAAATCTACGCTCAAATTTGATTCAAGTGGCTGAATAAACTAACAACTTAAATACTGAATTTAATACTTTCACCTACCACCGATTGATCCCACAAATGTCTTGAGCCCAAAGAGAGGTCGACGCAAGCTCTTATGGTTTCTAAATTATTTTTAAAGGTTGGTTTTTAGTCTTATCTTGGGTTGACCCGCTGGGAACCCACCCCGATACTTCCCCACATAGTGGATGATATGGGGGTGGAAAGAAGCAGCCCGAGGGACTCGTAGCCAGGCTAGAACTCGTGACCTCTCCCCAACCTGGGAGAGTGTGCGCATGTCTTTGCCGTTCAAGCTATCCCTCGTGACCAATCGAAGAACTTCAACTTCAAAGTTTTATTTCTTGGTAAAGCATAAAAAGACAAAAGAATAAAATAATAATCGTGAATTTTGATATACAAGTTAACATTAAGTATAGCATATATATGTATGAAAAAACATAAGAAATGATTGGGATTTAAAGTTGAAATATATCTATGATATTTATTAGTAATGAATAAATGTTTTTTTTTCAATTTAGAGAGAAACTTTTTGTTTTAATAAATTATAACATAAAATTATAAAAAGAATAAAAAAATATAAATTGTAAATTTTTAAATAATTTAAAAAGTTTGAGTTAAAATCTATTTTGGTTTATATATATATATATATATATTTATTGGTAAACTAAAAATTGGTAATTGGTCTTCCATAAACACACTCACGCATAGATGTGGATACATCCCTTTACCTATAGTTTTGGGCCCCTCCAAATTGCCATTGAAATCCTAATGAGTCATATTTTAAAAAATGTGTACATGCTTTTAATAACATGAACATATTTTTCTATGTATTATTAAAAAAAAGTATCAGGGATTGATTTATATTACAAATAGTGGAACACATTCTAGGTGAAGGAGGCATGATTTTAGAAGTGATTTAGAGATTTTGAGTGATATGAGGACATTGTCACTATTCATATTTTCTTACATTATTTCAAGTTAGGTTTATTCAGATTTTTTTTCTTTTTTTATTTCCTAAATTCCTTAAATCATATGGAAAAAAAGAATATTTTATTCCTCTTCAAAGTATATAAATTAGATTGTCATGGAGTTTGACACCTAATGAAGGAAGACCCAACCCTAACCCCCAACCACTTATGAAAACACTAACATTGAAAATAAAACCACCATTATTAATAAAGAAAGACCTAACCCTAACTCCCAACCACCAAATGAAAACATTGAAATTGACAATGGCCTTGAGCCATTGAAAAACTTGATACGATATTTTAGAACCACAAGAGAATCATCACTCGTTTAAAAACTTGATACGAGATTTTAGAGGCACAAGAGAATCATCACTCCTTTCAGTGGCTATATCTCTAGATACCATTGTAACTTTTATTGCTAATCCTCTAGGTTGGTTATATGATATTTCCAATTACAAGACTAGGATGAGAGATCTACAATTTTCAAAACAACATCTC